>PVKE010010779.1:0-41720 GCA_004027555.1 Craseonycteris thonglongyai
CTGATATTTAGTGACTCAGTAGCTGCTAGAATGACTATTGGCCAATTCTGTCCATTATGAACAAGGAAGTTTTAAAAAGTGGTTTCCACTTTGTCTCAGGTTGCAGGCCTAGAATCTGCTTCCCAGTTCTGTCCTTGTGCTGTGTTTCTGGACCCCTGTGCTGGTGCCAGGGGAGGGCAGAGGGTGAAACAGCACTGAAAGGGGCAGAGATATGTTTGTTTGGTGCCAGGAAGCCTCTTGGCAGTTTACACACACTGTCTTATTGGCCCCTGTGGTAATATTGTGAGCAGGTATTATTCTTTTTTACAAATGAGGAAACAACCCCAAAGTGGTACAGTCACATGCTCAAGCTTCCACCCGTGATTTAAATGAAGTCCTGCCTGGTCCCAAAACCTATGACCTTGCCATTCATCCTTCCTAAGGCCCTTGTTTCCTCTCATTGGTTGGTTCATTTATACTTTCATCCGCTCGTTCAGGCACTCAGTCATTCATTCAGTCAATCAGCAAACACTTAGTAATTGCCTGCTTTGTGTCAGCACTGTGCTAGGCTCTGAAGATACAAAGACGAATGCAGGATACAGAAAGCCAGTAGTGGCACATGGCAGGTATGCATGACTACAGAGGGGTGTGTGTGTATGTGTACAAGCTAGTTGGGGGCCCCTGCACTTTTTCTCCCTGAATAGCATTAGCATTTACATGCTCAAGGAAGTTAGTATTCCCATCTCCCCATCCCTGCCATGTTTTCTAAAATTTATTCTCTACACTGCAGCCATAGTGATTTTTCTAGATACTCATCTGCTTATGTCACTGTCCTACTTAAAACTCCTGGATGTCTCTTGATGGCCCCAGGATAAAGTCCAGGCTTCTTAGGAAGGCTTACTAGCCACTGCTTGATCAGCCCTGCATGTCCCTCTACTCATACCTTGAAGTGCTCGATTCAGTTATCTGGGATTTCTATGATGCTCTTAGAATACAGTCCAGACTTCTTAGCCCTGCATCTTCCAAGTCTTCAATCCAGCTAAGTTGATTGACCTACACCCGGTATGCAAATACGTGAAAGAATACAAACTGAAAGTTTTGAGAAGTAGCGGCAGGCAGAGAGGAGATGAGGAGTGGAAAAGGCAGCTTGGCATAGATTGAGATAAGAATGTTGGTATCAGTCGTTCTGTAATAGAGCACGTTGTGATTCACAAATAGGAAACAGAACATGAACACACCCATGCTGATGAAGCAGCTGAAACATTTCTAATAAAAAAGCATGTCTGGCAGACTGTGGAGCAAATGAAAGGTTCATCCCAGAGTTTGAAGGAGGAATAAACACAAGGGTGGTCCATGCTGCATTGAGTCAGTGGTGGGGACAAAGTGGGAGGGCTCCAGGTTAGTAAGTGTGCGTGGTTGAAGGTCCACATTGGAGAGGGAGAGGTTGGTAAAAACCCAGATGAAGGGTCTTGGATACAGGCTGAGCAGTTCACTGCGGATACCGTAGTTAGCAGGACACACAGCAGGATCCCGAACATCAGATCTTGAGAACAGTATTGCAATTTGTGTATTTCTTCATTACTTTCTCTGTCTGGGCAGTGTAGTAGTCAGGTTTTTGTTTCAAGCACAGCTTTCACGAAAATCTGCTGTGGGCTGAGAGATACTGGCTTTATTTTGAGAGTGCAGAGGAGAAAAATGGTGACACTCTGCAGTGAATAAGGTGTAAAACCTAGGGGTCTGGTTGGCTTGTCTCAGGCTATCCCTGAGTTCAGGTGAATGAGGAGGTGAAAAGTCCTGCAGTTAAAAAAGAAAAAGAAACCCAAAACACAAAAAAACTCATTGTTCAAGCTCCCTTGGAGCAGGGGTGGCGTGCCCACAGTCACCCTGTCATGAATCCCATGCATGTCCCTACAGCCTCTTCCAGACAGCCACATTTCCCCACTGACAAAACATTTTCATTCTCAGTGACATTTCTCCATCATTATAAATAGCAGGGAGTTTTTAATCATTTTTTAAGTGCCAAAGCTTTTTTCGCCCAGTGGGGCTATAGCAGTTTGAGCAAAGACATTTGGATCCTAAAACAGATCAATTGGCAAGTGTTACACTCAGCTCTTCAAAGAGAACTGCTGATTTTAGCACATTAGGACGTTTTACCAGGGTGTACGTGTTCATGTTTTTCTCCTGTCAGAAGCTTCCATGGCACCAAAGTTTCTGTGTAGCAGTCGACACGTGATCTCGACAGGTGTCACAAACTTTGGGAAAAAAATTATCAAAAGGGAATTAGTGTCAGTTCCCTGTAGTTATGAGAAAATCCCAAGCCCTGGCCGAGAGTGTTACAGCTAGCTCCTGATGTGGCTGACACACCTGTGACCTCGGGTCCATCACTGTCACATTACCTGGAATGGTGGGTATTTCCGAGGGCAGTTCTGCTTCTGTATCCCTTCCTGTGCATTGTTCCTCTTTTATATACTGCTGAGTGACCTGCGTCATTAATACAACTTGGCAGAAAATATCATGTATGCAGTGAGAAGATTAAATCTTGTGAGTGTTGATCAGAATTCTCAACACTGCTTTAAATTATATATTGCAATGAATTCTTCTCGGCTAAAATATAGCATTACATGATCTTAATTCTGGCTTCTTTGCCATCGTCATTGCTGTGAGTATACTTTACTGCTCTCTAGTCCTGGGTGGAATGAAGGTCCTGAGCTTATTTTCTTTTCAAAATGTAATAGAAATATTAACAAATCGTTTTTTAAATGCGCCCAGGAAGGTGGGAGGAGTAAGTGCTGAAAGAGGAAGCACTTCTGTGCTTCAAACTGGGGTGGGCCTGGGCAGTAGTGAGCGGTGAAGGGAGTTTTGTTTGCGTTTGCTTCTTAAATAACAGCTTCATTGAGATATAATTTGCATATTGTAAAATTCGTCCATTTAAAATGTGTAATTTAGTGGTTTTTATATGTTCACAGAGTTGTCCCACCACCAATGCTATTTCATTTTAAAAGACTTTCATCACTCCCAAAATAAGCCCCCTCCCTATTAGTGCTCACTCCACGTTCTCCCTTCCTCCCTGTCCTGGGTAACCACTGATCTCTTACCCATCTGGTCATAGCGGACTATCCCACACTCCCCGAACATGTTCCTCGTTCTCCCAGCTTGGCTGACTATCTAGTCTCTACCTAGGATAACCTTTCCTATCTTCTCCACTGGCCAAATCTGAACTCTTGTGAGAAGTCCTAACTAAGATGTCACCTTGTAATGATGCCTTCTCTTTTCCTGATGGGACTTGCCTTGCCCGCCTCTGTGGTTCTAGAACTTGTTTCTTTCACCACATAGTGCTGATCCCATTCAACCCTACACCGCAGCCATATACCTGTTTACCTTGTTCGTTGATCTGTGAGCAAGCTGGGGGTAGGAATAGGAGGCTGATTTATCTTCATGTCCCACACGGTGGCTGCCACACCTGAGATGCTTATTAAAAGAGCAACAAGATAGAGCACCCACTTTAGACTCAAGTCTGGGTTCAGCTATCTACTTTGGCATGAATGCTGCACCTCGGGAAGCCCTTTAACCTCCCTGGCTTCCAACTTACTCATTTGTCAAAGAGAGATAATGAGGGGAAGCCGGGATGGCTCAGAGGGTTAAGTGCTCACTTTGCAGCCCTGGGGACCAAGTATCGAATCCCGGCCCCAACCCGTGAGGACCCATATGCTGAACTGGGGAGTGCCCCCAGTTTGGTTCTCACTAGGGTGAGACCCCGGCCCAGTTCCTGCCCTGTGCAGCCCCACACCCACCTGTGGAATGAAACTATGTGGAAAAACCAATGATGTGCAACTATGGAGACTGTTCTGGGCCTTCCCCCATCTCTCTGTCTCTGTATCTCTCTCTCTCTGTCAAAAACAATAAAAATAAATCTTTAATTAAAAAAAAAAAGAGAGAGAGAGATAATGGAAATAACCACTTCGAGGCCTGGGTTGGATGATTAAATGAAATAATATAAATAAAATGTATGTCATAGAAACTGGCACAGAATAGGTGCTCAGTAAACACCTGCCAAGTAAAATGGCATTGCTACTCATGTTTTGGTTCTGCTTCTTCTAGGCTAGGGGTGTCAGAGCCTGACATTATCGTAAACATTCTAGTGTGAGGAACAGTGGAGAAATACTAAATATTTGGTGCTATATACACTTTTTTTTTAATTGAGGAGGGTTGCAATAATTTAAAATTTCAGGGCAATATCCAAGTGAATTAAAAGTCCAGCAGAATATGTATCAGGGCATGTGGTATTGAAAACTCCAAGTGTGTGGATTTGCTGGCTGCTGCTGTGAAGTTGTGAACTTGAAAGCAATGAGGTGAAGAAGCAGGCATGTCTCATTCTCCTGCAATGGTTTTCTGCACGCAGAGTGTCAGGGCTGCATACATTTGCTAACCCATAATTCCTTACCTCCTCTTCTCGACGTCTCCCTGGTCCCTATAAGGAAGAGATAACCTTGTCTCTTCTGGGTTCTGTGGCTCTTCATGTATGGATGCATACTTATTTCTTTATTTTTTGTTTTGTTTTTGTTTTAAAGATTTATTTTTATTGTTTTTGACAGAAACAGAGAGAGACAGAGAGAAGGAGGGCCCAGAGCAGTCTCCATAGTTGCACGTCATCAGTTTTCTACGTGGTTTTGTCCCACAGGTGGGCGGGGGCGCACAGAGTGGAACCAGGCTGGGGGCCTCCCGCATGGGAAGCACACCCTAGTTCAGCATATGGGTCCACACGGGCCAGGGCCGGGACTCGATCCCCAGCCCCCTGGGCTGCAAAGCGGGTTCTCAACCCGCTGAGCCATCTGGGCTTCCCCATTATTTATTTTTTTCTTCACTTATTAGCCTTGCTCAACAAAAGAATTTGCAGTGGTGAGCTAGTAAATATAGCCTATCTCTCTGCAATTTAGTGGATCTTAAGCAGAGGTCCATATCAGAATTGCTTGGGGAACTTTTCAAATACACAGATTCCCTGCCTTGTCTCCCGATCATGATTTCATGAAATCTGGGGTGTGCCTGGGCATATCTGGAACCTTCAAAAATTCCTTATATGTATGCATTCTGGCTTGAGAAGCTTTGCTCTAGATTTCCCAAAGCGGCCTTTTATAACCCGGAAACCCCACACAACTGGTCGGAGTGACAGCCCGAGTGAGAGAGGGCAAGTTCACATGCCACTCAGGAAATCTATTACTGTGCTGAAATGGGCACATTGCCACACTGGTGGCTTTGAAGGGAACAAGAACCTGCAGTATTGTTGAAAGAGAATTGTACTCTGCAATCAGGGACTCAGTTAATGAGCACGCAGACCATGCTGATTAGGGAATGAATGCTGATTTAGATGAATGAATGGGGATGGGGATGGCAGCAGAGAGCCTGGGGCCAGATGTTGGTCTAGAAAGAACCTCAAGTTTAATAAACCAAAAGTCAAGTTCAGAGAGGTAATCCAAGAAAAGGAGGACCAGGTAGGTGTTATAGGGCTGGAATCTAGAGCACTTTTGGTACAGTGATCTTTTAAAAATGAGTCAGGTCATGTCGCCCTTTTACTTAAAACTCTCCTAAGGATTCCCACTGCACTTAGAATGAAATCCAAAGTCTGTACCATGGCCTATGGGCACTGACTCATCCTCTCCCCCATTTTTCCTCATCACGGCATAGCTGTATCCAGGGTTCAGGCCTCTGCTCAGATGTGACCTTAGTGAGGCCTTTCTTGTGCGCGCATTACAAATTACTTCTCCCTATGCTACTTGGACACGCATTACCTTGTTTTATCTTTGCTTTCTCATAGAACGTAGCACTGTGTGAAAATGTCTTATGTATTTATTTACTTGTTCATTTACCTGTTTGGCTGTCTATTATCTGTCTCTTCCATTAGAATAAAAGCAAACCTGTGTGTTCGGTTCAATCCTATATCCCTGGCACCTGGAACAGTGGTAGGCACAGAGTAGGAGCTCAATAAATAAGTGATTGAGTGAATGAATGAGTGAATGAATCAATGCAGATTTCAGATCTCAAGCCAGTAAACTGGAGCCCAGAGGGTGGAGGCCCCGACTGAAGTCCTCTCACTCGGGGTCAGCAGCCAGGCCAAAGGCATTAACATGTCAGAGCATGTCAGCTAAGAGGAGAGCAAAGCCACCTCCTTCTCCAGAACAGTCTCCCCACAGCCTCCTTGGTGGGACCCGAGCCCAAGGGGAGGAAGTGTGTCCACTGGATAGAATGCCCTCCCCCCACTTCAGGCTCACCGTGGGGGGGGACTTGGCCGTCTGTCTCTGACATGTCAGAGCGAGTGAATGTACATTTAACAAGATGTAGAAACCCAGTGAGGTATGACACAGAAATGTTCTCTCTGACCTTCTGCCCAATGGGGTGGAACATGATCCATTTCAAGATGTACGATGTGTAACGTGGGGCTTTTAGAAAGGCACCGTGATGAATAATTTTCAGAGGAGCTGCATTACGATACTGCTTGCTTTGGGGCTCGCTGGGGGCCTGTAGAGTGCTATTATTTGGTGATTCCTTTAGATTTTTCTGTCTGAGTGCGTCCTTCCCTCCAGGACTGTCAGTTGCCTTCTCTATCCCATCCCAGCCCAGAACTGTGAGCTCCTCAAAGGACTGTCTTGTCTTTCTATCCCTGTAGCCCAGTACAGTGCCTGACCCAGTAGGTGCATTATTTATGTTTGCTGGATGCACACACATGTCACTGTCAGAATGTATTTCAGCTTTGTATACAATGTATGGAATCAGGAAACAGCCCCAAGGGCACAGGGCACCTGCTCTACTGAGATAGTGCATGGTGTGGTGTGGAAACCTGTGAACTCAGGTAAGACGAGCGGGCCACATTTGGACAGCAGGCTAAGGTCCAGCCAGAGGGGATGTTGGCTTGTCATGTAGAAGAGCAAGCCTTGAGGTTTTCCATGGGATTGACTTCCCCACAATAAAGGGGCACAGAGGAGAAAATAACTCCAACAACACTAAAGTCATTGTTTCCAGCGGCAGGCAGATTCCCCTGACCTTGAACTCACTGATGACTTGATATCCTTGCGCTACCGCCTGCAGTCCTGCGGCAGCAGCCACGGAGGAGGCTGTGCGAACCGGAGTCTGAGAGTGGTGAGTTTGGCTCCAGCCTGGCAGGCGTGGCTGGCTTTGCTGCCCCCAGAATGGGCAAGGATTTCTGCAAAGCTACCGGTATGTCTGTAGGGACTGCGGTTTTGTCTTGGAAAAAAAACACAGATTGGCCTGAACTGGCTGAGGGGAGGAACAGAGAGAAAGGGGGTTCTCAGCGTTTGCAGAGCTGTTCTGGCCACATGGAGCGGATTTTCTGAGCTAACGGCTGGGCTTGCAAAAGGCTGCGTAGCAACAAGGGAGGGTGGATGGGGACTCCTCCATGCCTGTCCTTGTAAAGAGCTGGTTGCAGATAGTAATGGCATTTTCCCATATGATTTGTTGTATTGCCCTTCATGTACGGAGTAACCTATGATTTTGCTTTATAGGGACTGACCACAGTCCCAGAGCCCTTTACTGGAACTGTCTCATTGATTCCTCACAACATCATTGTCCCCATTTTCACAGATGAGGAAACTGAGACTTGGAGAGGCTAAGCAGGCTGCCCCTAACGTCACCCTGTCAGTAAATGACAGAACCCATATTTGAACTCAAGGCAGTTAAAGATGTATATGCGATACAGACATATCTGCAAAACTTCGGTTGTTCTCAGCGCGATCCTTATGATGTTTGGCCTTGTTGCCTTTGTGTGGGTGGAGCAGAAGTGGACGCCTTCAGTGGGTTTCCCAGCTGGGGTCTGGAGAGGCTTGGGAGCCTGGGGTAGGAGCTGTCATCTGCTCTGGTGGGGACTGGGGCTCTGAGGCAAGGCCAGAGAGCACTCATGCTGCACACAGACCCCCCCCCCCCCGGGGGGCTGCCACCTGGCCTTTCCTTGAGATTCTGGTATTGGCCAGCATTGGGGAGAAACGCCAAGAGCATGGAATTTACAAAGGGCTTGCTGAGGGATGAAATTGGGGGACATCCAGGTTGAGAAAGGGTTGGTGAAGAGTGAAAATAGATCTTTGACCCAAAAGCGAGGCAGCAATAAGCAGGAGGCCTGGGCTGCCCAGCTGACAAGCTCGCCCTTGAAGTGGCTGAACCACAGAGAAAGGGTAGGAAGTGCCAGGAATAGAATGGAGAGAACCAGTGGGAAATCTGAAAGTTGAGCTTGAAAATCTGAAATGAAAGCAGCTTTGGGGGATAAGAGAGGGCTCTCGGTTGAACTGACATAAAAGAGAGATCGTGTGATTCTCAAACCTTTTCTCTTGTTATTAAGAGCATAACTTTTAGCTGTAGAAATTGCATTGGGGTGTGCGCTTTTAGCAGAATTGCTGGCAGGGAAAACAGGAGCCAGTGCTGGTCCCATTTTGATAGAGAATTAAAGTGATTTTAAAAAAGGGAAAAAAAGAAAAAGAAAAGAAAAGGCAGGAGTGTCAGGAGCGAGCAGGTATGGGAGAAGAGAGGCTGAGTCTACAAGGGCTTCATTTAAAAGTTATAATATGTTCACTATGCTGTACGCCTGAAACCAACATAACATTGCATGCCAATTACAATTGAAAAATAAAAATAATTTTTTAGTAAATTAAAATAAAAATTGTAATATGTTTAACAAGCAGGAGTTTGTTCCAAAAACATGGGCTACAAGAAGCATCCTATTAGCTTATTTTCCTAAATCAAATTAAATTTGACTGCAAGCCTTCTCATATCAGGGTTGGAGGGAAATTTGTATTCATGACATGTATGTGTGTGTGTTTTTTAAAATAGCTTTATTGACATATAATTCACATACCATTTAATTCACCCTTGAAAATGTATAATTCAGTAACATAGTCACTGATTCGCAGAGTTATGCAATCATCACAATTTTAGAACATTTTCATTACTCTAAAATGTAATACTCTTTAGCAGTCCCACAATCCTCTTTAGCCCTAGGCAGCCACAAACCTACTTTCTGTCTCTATGGATTTACTTATTCTGGACATTTTAATAAATATAATTATACAATAGGTGGCCCTTTGTGAGTGGCTTTTTTCACTTAGCATGATGCTTGCAAGGTTCATCCATGTTGTAGAATGTGCTACTTCATTCTTTTTTGTGGCTGAATAATATTCCATTGTGTGGCTGTGTCTCCCTTTATTTACCTGCTCACCAGTTGATGGACATTTGGGCTGCTTTCACCTTTTGGCTCTCATGAGTAATACTGCTAAGAACATTTGAGTACAGGTTTTTATGTGGATCTGTTTGTATTTCTTTTTGGTATATACTTAGAAATCTAATTCCTGGGTCATATAGGAACTCTATGTTTGGAGAGTTGTGTTTTAGTTTTAAGGTTGTGACTGTTTTACAAGAGATTACCCTTAGCTTTGGGGGAAGGCTCTCTGGTCTTCCGTCTACATGAACAATGCAAGGTGCTCGTTGCCCAAGTCCATATGGCCCATTTGAAAGTTACTGGTCCTGCTATTTCCCGTGACCTCCTAGTCCCCCTCTGTGCCGAACTCTGTGGTGGGACTGCCACCATTGGAGAGCTTATGGCTCTGTTCTCTGGCAGCCATGTGCCACCCCCATAGAAGCCCAGCTCCCTCCTAGGATACCACATGGAAGGAGGAATCCACCTTTGCTGCTTCTTGAAGGACATGGCACCATCACTAAATCTACCATCAGCAGCTTCCTTTTTTCCCCTCAATGACTGCAGCCACATTGACTTTTTCCATTTGTGTTTATTTTAGTTTAATGTGTTGAGCAATGACTTAAAGTTGTTGGCTAGAAATGGTACATTTTTCTTTTTCTTTTTTTTCTTGTTTAGATTTCCTTTCAGTTAAGTGGACCATCTTCTTTGGCCAACTTAATGAATAGAGTCTAAGCTTTTTTGTATATATTTGTATCAGTTCTTTATATGTATTGTTTTGAATAGTGAAAGCTTTATCAATTATGTTTGTCATATTTCCACATTACTTTTTAATTTATTTTTCAAACTCATTGGTCTTTTCTTTTTTATTTCTTTAATAGTAAGCCATTCTCGCATGTTTCCTTTTCATTTATAATACAAGTTAGACAGTTTTAATACATAATCCATTGCCCTGTTTGAAACTTGTTATTTTATATCACCAGGATCTAAAGGTACAATAAATCATTTTTATTTAAGTTGGCATTTAACAGTAGTTCTTTTTTCCCACTTTTGCATTGCATCTAATATGTCATTTATTACATTTCTTTAATAGTTTGAGTTCTGTTTCTGAAGTGTATGCCAGCTCGGTGATACCTGTTTTGAAAACAACTCCACACAATTTTGATAACTGTAGCTTTGTCGTTTACAATTCAGTAGGATGGATCTACCTTCATTTTTTTTTTTAAAGCCTGTTGTTCCTTATTCTTCCAGATGAATTTTACAATGTACTTGTCTGGTTCTAGAAAGTGTTCCAATAGGTCTTAGGTCTTAGTAGATATTAGATTAATTTATAAGTCATTGTAGAATATATATTTGTCTTTACCACCTGAACCAGCTCTATGCCCTTGACTGTCCTTCAAAGCCTGTCGGTTCATCCGTGTCCCCTGTAATGCCCAGTCTCCTTGCCTCCTCTGTCTCTCAGAGGAAGTTGGACATTGACTCTTGGAACAGAGAACATCACTGCATTTATTCAAGTTTATTTCTCTTAACAGAGTTCTAAAGTCTTCTCTAAGTTAAATGAATATACAGGTTTTAAATATTTTGCATTACTATTGTAGCATTTTCCCCTGACATTTTATTTTTAAACTAGCTGTCTGGTATTAGTTAGTATAAGGAAAGCTTCTTGCTATTTAAGGATTTATTTTACACCCATAATTTTCAGCAAGTCATTTAATGGTTAATTTCTAGGAACATAAACATGTCATCTAACTAGAAATACCGATATTTCTATTTCTTTCCTTCGCCATCTTTGCACTTCAAGTTTTTCTTAAATAGTTATCTGCTCATATTTCTAGAGCTGGGTTAAATAGAGATGGTGACATTGGGCCATTGCTGTTTTGTTTCCACTGTGTGTGAAACCAGTGCTTCACAATAAATGGGCTTATCTTTTCCACTAGGCTAGGAGAAACTCTGCCATTTAAAAAAATTAATTAAAAATTAATGCTGAATTTCACGGAGTTCCTTGTTGGCATGTATTTAGTACTTGTATGTACCTCAGGACTTTTTTTCTTTGAATATGCTACATTAGAAAAAAGTTTTTAAAATTTGTCATAGATTTACATGACTGAGCCAAACTCTGCTTGATAATTAAAGGTTGTTTTTTCTTTCTTTTTTTTTTAAGATTTATTTTTATTGTTTTTGACAGACAGATACAGAGACAGAGACAGAGAGATGGGGGAGGGCCCAGAACAGTATCCATAGTTGCACATCATTGGTTTTTGTACTTAGTTTTCTTCCACAGGTGGGCGCGGGGCTACACCAGGCAGGAACTGGGCCAGGGTCTCACCCTGGTGAGAACTGAACTGGGGGCACTCCCCAGTTCAGCATATGGGTCCACATGGGCCAGGGCTGAGATTCGATCCTCGGTCCCTGGGGCTGCAAAGTGAATGCTTAACTCACAGAGCCATCCCAGCTTCCCCAATAATTAAAGATTTTAAAGATTTATTTTTATGGTTTTTGAGAGAGAGAGAGAGAGAGAGAGAGAGAGAGAGAGAGAAGAGGAAAGGCTCGAAACAGTTTCCATAGTTACAGGTCATTAGTTTTCTACATAGTTTCATTATTAATAAATTTAAATGTTCAGTATTTTTCTGTTCTTTTCATAAGAGAGATAAGCCACTAACCAGGTCCCCATTTCTCCATCTCTTTCATTTGTTCCTTCTTCCTCATTCTTTTTTTTCTCTGTCTTCTTATCTCTTCCTCCTCCTCCTTTCCCTTCCTCTCCCCTCCTCTCTTCTCTTCTTTCTTTTTCTTCCCCATCCCTCCTCTTTCCCCCACTTCATCCCTTGCTTCTGGTGTGCCTTTGTCAGATTTGAGTGCTAAGGCCTTTACTTCATAAACTAACCTAGTTAATAATACCATTGTTCTGGAATCTGAAATCTTTTATATAGTAAGTGGGTTGGAAAAATTCTACTGTGAGTCCAGTAGTAACAGATACCTTATTTGGTGGTAGACAAGGGAATTGGAATTTGTGCAGGAAAATCCTAATTTCTGGAGTGTTCTTTGGGAGATTAATACCTCAACCTTGAGTAAAATGACTTTGGGGGTGATATGGATAGGCAAACTGTCCAAGGGTTGGATACATTCACTTAGAGAGAATAGCTGATCTACAATGGTGGACATGACAGATGGTGAAAGCGATATTGTGAAGGTAGACTTTATCCTGTCTGGCATACACCTGGGCATGACAGATGTTTTTTCTGTCTCTGGTGGTTATCTTTCCTACCAAGGAAGTTTGCATAGCCATTTTGTCCTGGTATTCTGGGTCTGAGATATATTCTCCATGGTGTGAGGGCTGCATATGGCTTCATTTTAGGTAGGTCCTTCCCAAACACTTCTCTTTTACAAAGTGTGAACAGTGGAATCCTTAGGTTATTCTTTTCATTTTAACCTTCAATTTGTGGGCAACTTTGTGGATCTTGTTTTGAATTTTAAGTTTAGAAAGCTGTTAAGTGGGAGTCTCTGGGTCTCTATTTGACTTCAGTCCTGAGCCTAACTCTGCAGCTCTATTGATTGATGTCTCGATGGAGATTGTCTTTCAGAAGAGAGCCAAGGACCATTGTCTTTAATAGCTGCCCTCTTACGGTCTCCTCATTGGGGCATTTGTTTTTCTTTCTTGATACAGTGCCTGTATCACATGGCATGCATCTTTATTCTCTTTCCAGTACTGGCTATTTCTGCTGAGTTGGAGATAGTATGGTGTGCTGTTCTGAGCAAGGGCTCTGCAGCCAGACTGCCTGGGTTCTTTTTTTTTTTTTTTATCTTTTCACATTTATAGAGAGAAATTATCTTTTTGTCTTCAGTGCATAGTTATTTCTACCCTACTTTTTGACAGATAGAGAGAGAGACAGAGACAGAGACAGTCAGAGAACCGAACTGTGGGAACTCCCCAGTTCAGCACGTGGGTCCTGCCTGGGCCGGAGCCGGGATTCGATCCCCGGTCCTCATGGCCTCAAAGCGAGCGCTCAACCCGCTGAGCCGTCCCGGCTTTCCCCTGCCTGGGTTCTAAGAGCAGCCCCACCATTTAAAGTCAGAATGACCTTGGCCAGTTATTTAACTCCTATGTAACCTGGCTTCTCCCACTATGTATGATGGGAATCATGACCAGTCTCTTCACAGAGTGGATGATATCCATGTGTAAGGTTTTGTACAGCACTTGGTAAAGGTTGAGTGTTCTAGAAATACTAGCTGTAGCTGTGTTGTTACTGTCCTCTGGTGTGGTAAAGCTACAAAATAGGTTTTCTGTGTTCTGTGTGCTCTCCATTTAATATGACTTTATTTACAATGTGAATGTTTTCTCCACACCACCAAGCAATTCTCTGACACCAGCTGAGTGTCCTACAATTAAACTCAGTTCTTACACTATCTACTATCCAGAGATAGTATCAGATTCCACAGGTTAAGAACTCAGTCCCACGTGACTGCCCTCATATCAGATACCAGTCACAAGTCCAGGCTGTTGCCTATACTTCTGACCAACTGGCTATAAATCAGAGGTTCCCATGACCCCCTCCTTGGATTAATTAATTTGCTAGAAAGGCTCATAGAACTCAGGAAACCCATTTACTTGCTAGATTACAGGTTTATTACAAAAGATACGAAAGGACACAAATCAACAGCCAGATGAAAAGATACATAGGGCAAGGTTCCAAACAAAGGAGCTTCTGTCCTTGTGGATTTTGGGGTCCAGCATGCTGGCTTGTGGAAGCCATTAATTAAATCACTGGTCATTGGTGATCGATTCAAACTCCAGCCCCTCTCCCCTCCCCAAGGTCAGGGGGTGGATGGGACTGAAAGTTTATCCTTTTAGTCATATCATGGTTGGTTCTCTTGGCGACCAGTCCCTATCGTTAGGTGAAGTTTGTAAGTCACCTCATTAACATAACATACACTTTTATCCCTCTCACCACTTAGGAAATTAAAAGGTTTTAGGAGCTCTGTGCCAGGAATAATGGCAAAGACCATCACTGTTGACTTTTGTACAACATGGGTTGGGTTTGAACTCATGGGTCTACTTATACATGGATTTTCTTTCATCTTATTATCTTACAACGTTAATTCACAGTATTAATAAATACAATGCAGTACTGTAAATGTAATTTTTCTTTCTTATGACTTTTTCTTAAAGATTTATTTTTATTGTTTTTTTGTTTGTTTGTTTTGTTTTGTTTTGTTTCTGACAGAGAGAGAGGGAAGGGGGAAGGCCCAGAGCAATCTTCATAATTGTACATCATCAGTTTTTCTACATAGTTTTATTCCACAGGTGGGTGCGGGGCTGAGCAAGGCAGCAACTGGCTGGGGCCTCCCACATAGGAAGCTTCTGGAATGCACACACCAGTTCAACATATGGGTCCACATGGGCTAGGGCTAAGATTCGATCCTTGGACCCTGGGGCTACAAGACGAGTTCTCAACCAGCTGAGCCATCCCAGCATCCCCCCTTATGACTCTTTAATAACATTTTCTTTTCTCTAGCTTACTTTATTGTAGGAATATAGTATATAATGCCTATAATATACAAATGTGTGTGAATCAACTGTTTATGCCATTGGTAAAGCTTCTGGTCATTGCTTGGCTATTAGTCGTTAAATTTTTGGAGATTTAAAAGTTATACTCAGATTTTTGACTACAGGGGGTAAAATCAGCACCCCTAACCCCCACATCATAGTATCACACCACTGGATCAATATTTTGTCTTACTTACCCTACCCCCACCCCCCACCCACCACCACCACCACACACACTTTTTTTTAGTTCCTTTCTAGAGTTTATAAGTTTACTGTAGTATTTCTACTTCACTGTGCATTCTTGCTTTGATAATTTCTTTCTTTCTGCTGCTTTAAAATAACTAGTCATGCCTTCTATTCCTGAGACCTCCAGAAAGCTCCACCCTGGTGTTCTGATCAGGGCCAAATTGTGTAGGATCAACTTCCCCGCCTTGATTCAATGGCAATAATCCGGGGCTCCTTTTTCATCTCCCCGTGTCGAAGGTCTCCCTTACCCCCAACTTTGACAGCTGCCATTGGCCTCACACAGATGGCTTTTTTCTTTGCCTCTCGCAACCCAGCACCTTGAACTTTACAACTGAAGTTGGGGCTTCATTTGTTAGGGGAACCTTGGTGCCCATCCTCAGGTAAGGGCTCCCTGTCCTAACCCAGCTGGCCCACTGGTAAGCTTGGACCTGAGGGAGGAGCATTTAGTCATCTTGGCAACTTGCTCTTTGGAGTCAACAAAGCTTTTGAGGATCTGTGTCTTTTAAGATTGGTTTTAGATCATACTTTGCTTCATTTTATTATTGTTTCTGTTGGTTGAAAACATTTTTTTTTTTTTTGCCAATTTGGTTTAGAGGGAATCCCCTTGGGATGCTGCTACTCAACTTGTTGAAAAAGAAATTAACTACTTACCGGTATGCGTTTAGTTTATGTGTGAAATTATAATTAATTTGTTTCTGTAATAAGTGATATCATACTAAGAACAATGTTTTATTAAGGGCTAATAGGTGATCTTTGATAGCAGGGATGCCGTAACAACTTTTTACTTTGTCATCTCATGAAGGGCAAATTATTCTTTGAAAGCATTGCCTATGTTTAGCAATTCTAACCAGAAAGTAGCTGATCAGAGGTTTGAAGTCAGGAGGACTAGTTCTGACCACTCAGTAAATGCTGCCTCTAGAATGACAGCTTTTACTTCTGTGATGCATTCATCAAACAGCCTATCTTACTTGCCTAAGAGCAAGTAGCTCATGGGGCAGATGTCTGTCTCTTCAACGAGATTTGGGTTTAAGGGCTGAGACTATGCATACTTGAAACTTTTACATTTGGCTTAGTGGCTGATTGATAATTGTTGTGGAATCCATGTGTTTTGAATGAATGACAAATGACTACAAAGGCAAGTATGGAGAGAGTCTTCATTGAATCCTGCTCTTGAAGTAGTTCTGTCAAGGGCATTACTTCTCACTATAGGGTATGATGTGAAAACTGTTAGCTTTGACCCTAGGGTTTGTGTGGCACCCCACTAGAATGCAAGACCAAAGCGCATGGAGGGATACATAGGAAATTGCCTGGCTAATGGAAAGGGGTGGAGGGTGGGGATGAGGTGGGAAAAGGATCTGAAACACACAATCCATAACTTTCCAACCAACCAAAAATAACTAATTGGAGCTATTTTTATTTTTTTATTTTTTATTTTTTGCTATTTTCTTGTATGTACTAGGTTTTGAATTTATGAATATTTTTGCAGCCCAAACAAAACAAAATAAGAACCCTAAAATACACATCCTTCCCTGAAAGAACCCTTTGCATATTTTACTCTTCTATAGAAAAATATACTTTCTCTAAGGAATCAGAATCGCCAAGGGCCACCGCTGTCTGAAAAGTGGGACGATCTCAACTCACTCTGTAGACACTCCTCCGCTCTTGAGGTTAACTGAGGCCACTGGCCCCACCGATTCTGTCCAGTGACAGACCTCTGGCAAGAAAAAGAGAACATGGCTGTCAAGTGACAGAGGAGAGATCTGGTTTCTGTCAAAAGTCTAAATGGTTAGGAGATAAGGCCTATTTGTAGGTGATGAGGTCTAGGAAGGGAGTCAGAATAGGCAGGAAGAAAAAGGTAAAGTTTCTGTTGAGCTGTGGGGCTAAGTCACCAAATCATCTCAAACATTTGATGGGACTTGTGACACCTCTGTCAAGAGAGACATATACATGCAAAATTTTACATCTGACTTCAGTGAATTCAGGGTGTTTTGGGGACTCTGGATAAAGAACCTCTAAAGACACATGAAGATGAAAATGTGGGTAAGATGGAGCAGGATTTAAAGAAACAGAGTCTCTCTCTCTCTCTCTCTCTCTCTCTCTCTCTCTCTCTCTTTCTCTCATATGTTCCCAACTGGAATTTTACATGGGTACTAGTCATGGACATGACTCTACCTTTTGTTATTTAGGCTGCTCAGTGAAAGCTTGGCTTCTTTTCAAACACTGAAACAATCTCAGAGATGATCGGAGATGTCAACAGCCATGATAATTGTGTTGCATAGGTCACTGTGTTCGTTCTGCTTCTTTAGCAACATTAGATTTTATTGTCCCAGGCATGGGTACAATGTTTCCTATCAAAAGCTATCCCACATACTCTATTATTCTCTCTGCCTGCGGTACTATCATTAGATGAACAGCAATCATTCTGGTGGCTAATTCTCAGTGCTGTTTGGAGTAACTGTTTTCAGCTTGGTTAACATTAATATTTGCAGTAATTTTGCAGGCGACAGGGAGAGAGGGAGATGGTGCAGCTTATGTTCAACATCAAGAAAACACAGTGTTTTTTTCTAATTCAAATAAGAGGATTCTTCATTCTCTGACCTGCACCTTCAGTTGTGTAAGAGATGCCAGGTCTCAGTCCCTCCCTTGGGACTGGGCTTATTGTAGCAAAGGTGAGTTTTATTGGAGCTGCATCTGGGATGTTGAACTTGACTATGCATATTAATGCAGTGTTAGGGGGCATCCTATGTCTGTCCCTCGGAGTGCCTGTTCTGTTGAGAAGGACAGTTGTAGTAAAACACGAAATCCAGAATCATGGGGTCTGTTTCTCATTGGTTTGTGTGTCAGGTAAATTATGCCTTTATATCTGGGGAGAAAAATGATGGTGATGTGTCAACTTGACATTTTGGCCGCTTAACCTCCATTTGCTCTCCTAATAGCACTGCGTTCTCCTTTTGGAGTACTAGCTCCTCCCTGATGCCACGATCTGGCAGGGCTGGTAACCAGGGGCCCTGTCTTCTCCTAGCCAAGGGGGCAAAGCTTGTCAATCAAACTAAGCCAATAGGACCCTCCATCTCCTGGGATGTCAGCCTTGAACAGTGTGACTACGGGACGGTAGATGGCTGGAGAGCAGTCATTTCTAACAGCAGGTCTCAGCAAGAGCAGTCCCATCCCAGGATAATTAAATCAGAATCTCAGAGGATGGGGTCAAGACATTAATATCCTTTAAAAGCTTTAAAATCTCCCCTGATGATTCCAGTAAGCAGCCAGAGTGAGAGCCGCAGCCAAAGCGGCTGCTCCCCGAGCCGCAGACCTGCCTGATTTCCATGCCTAACTCACTGCCCTTCTTGTTTAGCCTCTGGGTTCCAAAAAGCCTGCCTTTAACCCCTCAGATGACTTAATCACATCTGATTAATGGTTTTGTTGACCCTTGAAGTTAAAATTAAAAAGACACTTGTGTCGATGTGTTTTTACTCTGCGCCCAATGCTAGTAAGCCACCTGCCAAGAAAACCAAAATGAATGGATTTGACAGCTTAAAGCCAACAGATAGTTTTTTTTTTTCCTAATGGAAAAGCCAAATTCACTCGTGGATGATAAGCCCATTATTCTACTAACACAGGACTGGGGATTTGCATGGTATTAGGAAAATTTTTAGAGAATCCCTGGAAGGCTTAAGCAAAAGCACATGCTAAGTACCCACATGCTCCTTTTGCCTTCTCTAGACCTGCTGGAGATAAATTAACATGTAGCCAAATAGCTGCTCAGTGGCAGCAAACATACAAACCTGGGACTTCACAGGCACTCTTCAAAGGCAGCAGGCAACAGGAGGGCTTTCTGGACCTTCAGAGAGTTTCTAAGTGCCTTAGACTTTCCTGTTGGCATCACAGAAGAGGAATTTGTACTTTAGGGAATAAGGAGAGTGTGTGGCCAGGGAACATGGAAATTTTCCAAAAGCCAGATTTCATTTTGATTGTATTGCAATTCCAGAAAAGAGCCACTCTGGCTTCTGCTTCTCCCCTGGGTGTGTAGCTGAATCGTGGGCTTCTGAACAAAGGTGCGGAGGCATTTCATGCAAACTTCCTGTGAGAAGAAAGAATTTATAATGGGGCAGGCCATACTGTGAATAATTTATCTGCATTTGTAGTCACATCGCTCTTGATCATAGTCAAATATTGAAGCAACATGATCTTGATAGGAAATAAATGTATTCTTTAAGTGCAAAGAAAGGAGAACTATACCTTGTAAAGATTCACACATTCTTGTCCTTGGGAATTGTTGTCAAGTGTATTCATGGCCTTACAGAAATTAGAATGCAAGTGTCACTAAAACTGTCAGCTCTCCTTTCACCTCTAGACAAACAAGCCCTGAGGCTACTGGGTTTCCTTATCATCTCTGTGAAGCAGGGGCTTAGCAGCCCAGGACAGCACCACAGGGGCCAGCAGTAGCAGCCATTGATGTAGGACTGGCCCCCTTTTGTAGGATTGCTTTCCAGTCTAATATATATCTTGGTTTAACAGGCCCAAAGCACAGCTTTTGAGTTTTACTCCCAGACATGTTCTTCCCATCTCAGTACGGATGACTTCCAAATCCATCCCCTGTTCAGCATCTCTAATGCCATGCCTCATGTTCAATTACCATAAACCTTGCTGGGCTTTCGTTATAACTTCCTAACTGGTTGCCTTGCTTCTACTCCTGCCTTCGTCCTCCCAACACTGCAACTCATTCTTCACAGTACAGCCTAGAGTGATCCTTTAAGTATGCAAGTCAGATTATATCACTTCCTCATTTTAAAGCCTTGAATAGATTACTGTCTCAGTGAAATAAAATCCAAATTCCTTATAACCATAAGGCCCTATGATCTAAAACCTGGCTCCATTTTAATCCTATCTTGTGTAATTCTTCCTTTTGCATATCATGTTCTAGACACAATAGCTTTCTTCTCGTTCTTCTCGTTCTTCTCGTCCCTTAAACACACCAACCTTATTCCTACTAGAGAACCTAGCAACTGGTGTTGCCTTTGCTTAGAATCTCTTCCCTAAGTCTTCCCTTGGCTACTCCTTATGACTCAGCTCCTACGTCCAAGATTGCCTCGTCTACATGACTACCCAATCTAAGGTAACCTGGCTGTCTTCAGCACCTCTTCCTACTTTATCGAGCTTATTTCAGCAAGGAGGCTTCCCTATTCAAACTCAGGAACAATCTGGATTCAATTACTTATTAAGTAGATCCATACCATCTGAACTTTGCATACTCAAGAGAACTTTGATACTTTTTTGATGAAGCTCAGAGAGCAGCTAATTTTTTGGGTGGCACCCTTTACTATCTGGATTTGGATCCAAACTCTCATAGGGTTAAGTAATGAGAAATGCTGATAATTTATTTATTTGGGAGTTTTATGAGGGCAGGGGGAATCTGTAGTCCTACGCTAGAATGCAAGCTTTGTTGAAGGCAGTGTCTCTGTCTGTCCTAGCCCTATGATTTATTTATCACAGTGCTTTTTACATAATAGACACTCAATAAATAGTTGTTGAATGAATTAGTGAAGAAAAGGTTATGTGCCAAAGCTTACTGTTCCCTGAAACCAGAGTGAACATTTTGGTTTTGTGCAGTTAGGTTTTGGATCAAAGTGTAGGACCTCACAGAGTTAACTCATTTGCACATTCTTTTGTTAGATCTAGCCTGTAATTGCATCAGGTTATAGTCTCTTTGGATGCCACCCAGGCCATTAGCTACTCTCTAAGCTTCATCAAAATGATTCTTTGATAGATTTGCATTTAATAAGCACTTACTAAGTGCCATCCAAGTGGTAGCTACTATGGGGAGCGAGGAAGAAATGAAAAACATGGTCCTGTCCATGAGAGAAGTTATTTAAGTCTTTTGATATATCTGAACTTTTAGGTTTGGCTTTCAAGACCCTCTGAAATTGGACTTTTGCCCTTCCTCACCCACATATTCAACCCCTTGTGTCCTATCCCTCTCCCTCCACTGGTATCAGGGGAGTCTTATCACCGTTTCACAGATTTGGCACACGCATTCTTACCTTTGTGCTGTGTTAACTTCTACCTCCCACTCAACATATAGTACACAGTTATTATCCTAATTATACAGATAGGAATACTGAGACTTCTTACAGAGAGAAGTTTTAGATTGGATTTTCCAGGCCAGTAGGAGATGCTATCTCTATTTTCTAGATTAGAAAAGAGACTTAGAGGGCTTAAGCAACTTTCCACTGCTCTTGTAGTGTCGATATGAGAATTAAATGAGATGAAATATGTATAAAGCCTTCCAACAGTGAGCAGCACACAAAGGCACTCAAAACAGTTTCCTTATAGAGAGAAGTCAAATTCATTCCCTATTACTAAAGCAAGCAAGCAAGCAAGCAAACAAAAACCCATGGATGAATTATTCTCCTTTCAAACTCAGTGCAGTTCATAGCAAAATAAAGGAATTGATATGGGTCTTACTTAGAACACCTGTGATTCTCGTGTTCTGAACATAAAGGGGTGCTCAAAAGGCCTTCAGCCCACGTGTCGCTGTCCGCGGTGCTGACACATCGTTGTCCAATCTCTCCCAGGAATTTTGCTGTAAATGTCAGGATTAGGAGTGGTAACAAAGAAGAGGGAGCAGGAACAAAAAGACAAAGTGGACAGAAGTTGTTGGAAAGGCCTATTTGCTTACAGAAATTTCCAGGGAGAAAAAACGCCCTTTGTTTGCTATTCTTTTCAAATACAGACATTCTTTGTCTTTCAAACTCAGGAATCCAATAACTACAAATACATTTTCAGACATATGCATGGCTCTCCAAAGTCTTGCTGTTGGTGCTATCAGAAAATTAGGATCAAACAGGTTTGTGTAACACAGTTCCTTTCACTGTACACACTTGCTATTCAATTTCAGAAATTCAAATAATTTAGATAATAAAGGGCAGTGATAACTGCAACTTCATTTATCCTAGTAATGTTTATTGAGCCTTCTGTGTTCCAGGGACTGTACTTGGCAACCAGACAAAGCATAGTGAACAAGATGGATGAGGTCACTGTTGTCATGGAGATAACATTTTTGTGGGAGAGGAATGAAGATAAACAAATAAATATAGATAATTTGAGATACTTATAAATATAGAAATAACAATCAGCAATAATCAAGAAAGAAAGTTACCTTATTTTGAGGGAATTGTATGTGTGGAGACTACTGTATATAATACTAACAACTATTAACATTTACCTAGTGCTTTGTCTCTGGCATCATCTCAATAGCTTATCTGTATTAACTCATTTAATAATTGCAACATCTATGAGGTGGCTACTATTACTATCCCCATTTTATGGATGAAATGGCTGAGGCACAGGAAGGTTAATACTTGCCCCGGTCATGTGGTAAAGCAGTGGTAGAGCTAAGATTTGAGCCCAGCTGGTTTGGTTTCAGACCCCATCTCAGAATCTGGGATACCCAGAAGCCATTTATGAAGGAGAGAGGAAAATGCAGTGAGAAGAAAGTGTAAGGGTAGCAACCTGCTCATGCACACAGGTAGAGGAGGACAGAACCCAGGGAGAGGGAGGACTTTCAGAGAAGCTCATGCAGAACTTTGCATCTTGCCTTTGCAGAGCTTAACTTCACAAGTCAATCTTCATTTCCCCCTCTTGTTGCACCAGTGATTCTATTGTTGCGACCTGATTCCTAACAGGATTTTGCTCTCTAGTAGCTCCTGGATAGAGCTGCATCCCATCACTCATGAGAAGTTGGCTTTAATCAGGGCTTTTTATGTTACTTCCTTCAGTCTTTGAGAAGAACTTCAGAGACAGGGAAAGAAGAGATAAGTATCAGTTTGGTTTATGGAAAGTGTTGCATTGAAAGCTTTTAACACTTCTCTAGATCATCCATTTTCCTTTGTATGAAGGGAACTTGGCAATATCAGAACCAAAGTCTCTCTCATCTGGGGGAAATGTTTCTACTTTCCTTTTACAAAAGATTACATCTCAAGGTTCTTTTAAATAAATGAGTTAGTACATTTACCATATGAACCATTTGCCAAATTTTTCTTGATAACCTATACCTTCAGTAATATTCCCACTATACAGACTAAAGTGTATCTGAGTGTATTTGTAACTTTATTCCTAGAATTCCTTTTCCTGGGAATCCCTCTCTTGGCTACCAGAAAGTCATTTGACAGTTCAAATACGGCAGGGCTTTTAAGCTGGTTGATTTTCACTAGTGCGTTCAGTGTTTGTTCGAAGCTTTTCTCACCTCTCGATTCTGTGAATATAACCCTTCAATTATTTACTTGTTCTTACTGAGTCTTGGCTTGCTGTTCACATAATCATCAGTGACAGTCAATGGAGTCCACCCACTTTCATTTTTCATCTCAAACAATATTCGCCAAAGCTCTGCCTTCAAAACCACCTAAAGAATCATTATTTTGAAATCTCCTTAATCATGTAAGCTTTCCCCTTCTGACTGCAGAAGTTTTATGCTATCTTCCATCTTCACCATCACCATCATTTATTGCTTGCCTAGTATGGACAGAGCAGAGTCAATCACTTCACATTTGTTATTTTGTTTAATTTTTATAGCAAGCCCATCAAGTAGGATTGTGACAGATTATCGGGCCAAGGCCCCGAGAGGTTATGTACGTTGCTCCTAAAGAGCTCAGAAGTGGTGGAGTCAAGGTTCTAACCAGAGTGCACAGGACTGGAAAATCAGAGCGCTCTCTCTCACACATTCTCACATCTCTGTCTCCTTCCCTCATAAATGCCTAAATTACAAAGAACAAAACGCCCAAGCACAAGACTCTTTGAAATGAATGTTCTATTCACTCAAGTTCATTTGTTGGTTGTCAGGAGACTCTCCAGCCAACTGCCTGTTATCCTTGCTTTCAGTCAGTGAAGGTTGAAACGCTGCAACTTTGCAGCCTTTGTCTCGTCTCTGCTGGCCAGCCAGCTCAGTATTCTGCTGCCAACAACCTTTCCCTCCTAGCCCTGTTACATAATCCCCCCATACTTGATTTACACTGGATTCCAAATCTATTGTACATTTTTAGTAAATTGAAAAAACCCAGGCTACTCCCCACTCCTGCTCTGCGCCCCCTTCCGCTTCCCTCTGGTTGTCTGTTTCCACTGTCACCATTTGAGATGTAACCTATATGTCTGCTCCTCCTTGTGTCGTTTCAGGTCTGAGCACAGCAATGGGAACAGTTCCTTTCTTTACCATCTGTGCTCTCTGGGAGGTTAATAGAGCAATATTTGTAATAATTAGTGAAAAGGGAGTCTGCCCTTTGATCCTTCCCACCTGTAGCTACCTACAGTTCTGGGTTTGTTTTTTATGGCCAGATTTTTGACACCTGGGAAAATGATTCTAAAACTACAAAATATTTCAGTGGCAAAGTGAAGGGTTCTAATGTTCGACTTCCACAATAATCATAGTTTATATTTATTGAGCACCTACCATTTATTGAGCTAGGCATATGTATGGTCTATGACATTTATCGGCACAACAACCCTGTGGGTTCTGTTCTTATCCCCATTTTACAGATGAGGAAGTTGAGGCAGAGAGAATTAAGGAATTTGCCGATGGTTATCAGCTTAAAAGTGGCAGTGGCAGGACTTGAACCCAGGCACTCTGCCTCTAATAATGTTTATTCACTGCTTCCCTGCCCAATAGTGGATGTGTTCTGCAAAGAGCTCTGTATCTGAAATTAGGAAACCGGGATGAGTCCTGGCCCTGCCATTCGTTAGTTGTCTATTTATAGGGGAGGGGACACTCAGTTTCCCTGTTTGTAAAATGAGGACAAGCTGGGTGGGTGTGACTTCCAAAGACAGCACATGTAAAAGCGCTTTGTGAGCTGCAAAGTGAAGGTGAGATGCAGCATTCCGAGTACTGTCTCCTCTCATTACTCTCCTGGAGATGCAGCCTCAGTTCATCTAGATTTGATTCAAAACATGTGGTGGGACTGCAAGGCACTGGCTATAATAAATCACTGCTATCTTGTCAAGCTTCTGCATTGCTTCATCACCATTTCTGTTACATTCAAACTATGAAAACACTCAGCTTTCGGCCCATTAGAAATGTACAAATAATTGGAGGGTTTCTGAAATTAGACTTCATTTGGTATTAGAGTTCCTTCTTTCTTTCTTGATTTCTTTCTTTCTTTTTTATTGTTTGAGGGAAGGTGAGAGAGAGAGAAAGGGAGGGAGAGAGAGACAGAGAGAGAGAAGGGAGGAAGGCCCAGAGCAGTCTCCATAGTTGTATGTCATTAGTTGTGACATGGTTTCATGCCACACAGGTGGATGTGGAACCGAGTGGGGCAGGAACTGAACCAGGAACCTCCCGCATGGGAGGTGAGAACCTTCACTGCTGAGCTACCCCAGCAGTTACCAGTTGCACCACAGTTCAGCATATGGCTTTACATGGGCCAGGGCAAGGAATCTAACCCTGGATCTCATGATTGCGAGGCATGCGTTCAACTGCTGAGCTATCCTGGCATCCCTGAGTTCTATTTCATAAATCTACCGTGCCAAAGTCTTGTTGCGGGAGCCCCACCTCCCCAACGGCAGAACCCAGATCTAGAACAGATGTAGCCCGGAAGGCATAAGGCTTGGGAAGAGTCTCCCAAGAGTGGAGGGCCCCTCAGAAGGAACAGAGTCCAGTACTGCTCAGTTTTCTGTGCCAAGCACCCGAACAGCTTGATTTCTAGGGAAAATACCTAATTGCTGGTATGACAGTACCTTAAGTGGGAAATAGCAAGGTGTAGTGGAAAAAACACAGGAGGTCTGGGTCTGGTTGAATGCTGGCTCTTGCCCGCCCCAAATACCACCATGCTACCTGCAGCTAAGACAAAGCTGAGTTTATTGCTTGCTTCCATTGGGTGAGAGCCACCTTGATGGAGTGAGTCTTAGTAAAGCCGGGATATTTATGAGGTTTTCAAGGGGTCTGAATTAGGATTGGATGAGGATCAAGGTACAATGGTTGAAGATTAGTGGACACAGCAAGGCAAGGGTTTCAAAGGGTCCTGGGGTGTCAATGGTCATTTGATGCTATGCATTGGAAAACTGGGGCCGTATTTAGTAGGTTTCTGGGAAGTTTCTGAAATAATTAATAAGGTTATTTGCAACTTCTACCTTCTTGGCTAAGCGTTTCCTGGAAGAGCAAAGTCATGTTGACGAGGACAGTGAAATAGTAGAGTCCTGTCAGTGACGTCAGCTGAAGTCACGTTAGTGTAGACAGTGAGCTGTGTGGGTGTAGACAGTTTTCAGCTCAGTCTGACCCCTGGCAGTAGCTGATCAGCTGTGTGACCTAAGTCCTCATTTGTGAAGTGTAGATACTCATGCCTACTTTCCAGGGTATTTTTGGGGATTGAATCATATGATATGTATAAAATATTTTGATCAGCGTTAAGTACTCAACTACTAGTTCCTGTTCTTCATTTGTTAGCACAAACCAGGGCTTCTCACAGCTAAATGGATTGTGTTGATAAATGACTCAGCGTTCAGTTGCAGACAATTGAATCTATCTAGCTGATGAAGAAATGAGATTTATTGTCAGTGTTGGTACCAAATTACCCTGCTGAATCATTAGAAGGGCTAAAGAATAGACTGGGCTGAACTTTCAGGAACAACTTCTAAAACCATCTTGAAGAACTGGACCTCTGCATCATCACGAAGCTGCTGCCATCCGTGAGGGTTGGAGAATTGCACTGCTGTAGCCATGCCCCACCCATATGCCGCCTGCTTTCCTCTGCCCATGACTTTGCTCCAGTTTAGAATCTTGTGCAATACCTCTACTTGCTGAAACTTAATTCACACATAAAACCCACTCGCAAGGATATCTGGGAAGTATAGTTTTGGGTTTTCCAGAGTCTGAATGCTAGAAAGAGGTTGGACTGGGTATTGAGCAAAGTAGTTCACATTATTCACCCCAGCATTGCTAACAAAACTTTTCTAACAAGGCATGGTGGCTTCCTGAGTGAGGAGCCGCAGGCAAAGGAGCTGAGGTAAGGAGAGGAAGAAATACACTGCTCTCCTTTGTTCCTTGCAGATAAAAGAGGGAAGTTAAAAATTAATGGCCCCTGAGGGTAAAGGAGAAGGTGGGTGGGAGAGCCAAGGTCTGGAAGGGTTGTAGGGAGGGGACATCAAATATATGGTGATGAAAGGAGAGCTGATTCTGGGTGGTGAGCACATAATACAGTGCAGATAATGTAATGTAGGGTTGTACACCTGGAAACTATGTAATGGTTACCAACCTATGTCACCCTAATAAATTTAACAATTAAAAAAAAAAAATCAATGGTCCCTGGTATCATGTAGAGAGTGACAGAGTTGAGGAACAATGCTTGAGTGTCTGCTAAGGTTCATTGTCCTCATCCTGCCTTCCCTAGGCATTGGGCAAGGCGCTTTTCCCCATAACTCAGATGTGGTTCATGTCCTTCCCCTCCCACTCCACCCCACCTTGTTCTTAGCCTGCTCTTCATTAATCCTGCCGCTTCACACAGTTGCATGAGAAATAGGTATCTCTACTGTGCACCCAGACATCTCCCACCGCCATCTTGCAAATCCTTTTGAGATCTTTTCTCTGAATGAGACGGGGGAAAGAGTGCTCTTCTAAGAAAGTGGAAACCTGGGTGGGGGTTTGCCGTAGGCCAGCCCATTTCCTTGTGTATTTTAGTCTGCCCAGGCTGCTGTAACAAAATACCACAGACTGAGTGGCTCAGACAACAGGAATTCTTTTTCTCACAGTTCTGGAAGCTGGAAGTCTAAACTCAGATGCTAGCGGGTTTGGTTTCTCCTGAGGCCTCTCCCTGGATTGCAGACGGCCGGCTTCTCGTGTTTTCAAGCGGCGTTTTCTCTGGGTGTGCGCATCCCTGGTATGTCTCTCTTCTTACAGGACTCCCATCCTATTGGATTAGGACCTCATCTTTATGTCTCATTTAACTTTATCTCTATAAAGGCATTATCCCCAAATACAGTCACATCGTTAGGGCATCAATATACGAACTGAGGGGCACAATTTAGTCTATAACACTGTGTGATCTTGAACAAGTCATTTAAACTCCGGCTTTAGTTTCAGCTCTTTGATTCTATCATGTCTATGAGAGACTATAACTCTTAAATGACAATTGAAGGGTTAACTTGTTTTCTGAAGTGAGACCCGTGAGTTATAAGGTAACCAGATTTTAACATTGGTAAAGCGGGACACCATTGACCGGGGGTGGGGGTGGGTGAGGGTGGGGGGTTCTTGATGAAAAATTTGGTCTATCTCCCGTGCATTCTTTCCAAAAAGTCGGGACTTTTTTAAAACGCCGCGGGACGCGGGACAAATTGTTAAAAATCAGGACTGTCCCGCCAAAAGCGGGACGTCTGGTCACCTTAGTATGCCACCTCTATGCCCTTGACACCCCAATGTAGATTCCCTACCTACTCAGTTTCCGCCACTCTTCTGTCTAGTATTGTGTTAACGATTTGTTGGCACCTCTGTCTTTCCCAGACTTTACAGACAGACTCCTTCCTTATCTTCTTAGCTTTAGAGAGAAAGCCATATCTACTCCGCATGATTTGCGAACAGAAAATACCAAAGCGATCTCCTAGCCCCCACGCAGTATCTCTTTGTGCATTTTACCTCCACTGAACTTTGCACCTGTTCTCCCCTTATTCCTGTCCTTCATTTCATTACCAAAAAAGATGACTTATTTTCTTTCCAGTGGTAATGGGGTCACCACAGATAACTTTTGGGATGTTCAAGAAGTACCAAGGAAGCTCACATGTCATTACAAAGATGAACGATTGCCTTTGTTACACACCAGATAGGAGCCTCTCTGGAAGTCAAGGTTAATGTTCATTTTCACCGTGAAGTATAAAAACGTCGTAAAGAGCAATAACATTTTCACAGGGTTTATTTACGCAGCCTCCTCTTGCTCTGCCTGTGTTCAGGACCCCTTCTAAGGCAGGAGGTGTATGATTTAGAGTCTTAGCTGATCTGCATAATCCATTAACATGTCAGTTCTCCAGTTGCAGAAGCTATTCCTCTGAAGTGCGCACCTGCTGCTGATGCGATTTATAGCCAGGACACGAAGTGATTTGTGTTTGGAGTGAACATTGCCACCTCTGCTGTCCTGAGCTACCCTCAGTGATGGAGCTCTGATCGTCCTCAGAAATGAAACGAGCAGAAGTGACTCCACCCCCCCCCCACCCCCCGCCCCCAGGAAGTTCTGTATTTGCCTCAGCACCTGGGAGCCTCATGTCTCTGCTTCAGAAATTGCTATGCGGTGTCATGTTTATATGGGGTGGGGGGTGGAGGGGGGTTATATGCAGCATCAAATAAAAGCAGAGTTTGAGGGAGCCAGAAGTTAAAGGACTCATCCAAGATCACACAGTTATAGACTAAATTGTGCCCCCCTCACACTTTATGTACTGAAGACTAATGTTGTGACTGTAGGGCTATTATAGAGACAAAGTTAAGTGAGATCATAAAGATGAGGGCCTAATCCAATAGTTTGGGTGTCCCTGTAAGAAGAGAGAGATAGGAAGCCAGGATGGCTCAGCAGGTTGAGTGTTTGTCTTACAGCCCTGGGGTCTGAGGATCAAGTTCTGGCCCCAGCCCACATAGACCCATATGCTGAACTGGCGTGTGCCCCTAGTTCAGTTCTGACCAGGGTGAGTTTCCTATGTGGAATCACCCCCGGCCCAGTTCCTGCCCTGCATGGCCCTGCGCCCTCCTGTAGTATGAAACTATGTCAGAAATGAATGATGTGCAACTATGGAGCCTGCTCTGGGCCCTCCCCCTTCTCTCTGTCTTTCTCTTTCTCTCTCTTTGTCAAAAACAAAAAAACCTTTAAAAAGAAGAAGAAGAGAGAGACACCAGGGATGAGCACACCTGGAGAAATGGAATCTTATACTGGAGGCATAGGCATGTTTTTCATGGGGGTGGGGTGGTGGTGGTTTGCAATGAGGTTGGACGATCAGAGTCTTTATTTGCTAGTATCCAGCTGAATGAGAGATGGGAGTCTTAAAGGAAGGCTGCAGGGGTACATCATGGAACCGCAGAAGAGAGAGTACCGCTGGGCTTGGTGCCAGAAGAACTATCAGGTCCAGGGCTGGCCATCTCTGTTTCTATTGTCTGTCTCTGCCTCTATCTCCTCCTTTTCTCTCTCCTCAAATTCTTTCATTTCTGTTTCTCTCTGAGCCTCTCTTTTCTGTTTATCTGAAACCTTTCTCTAAATCCATGGGACAAATAACCAACCTGAAATGACAGCGCAGAGCCGCTGTCCCCCACACAACTAACTGAAGTGCTCTGTGACTCAGAGATGCCCGATTGCTGGGAGGCTGAGTGATTGGGCTTCCCCTGGGGTGGGTGCTCACTTCTTGGGCCAAGCAGCATTGGGCTTAGTAGTGAACCAACTTCATGTTTTCAGCAGAGGGCATCTCTTGGAGAAAGGATGGCATGCTAAACAGATGCTCCACATGGTGTCTTCTACTGCTGGACAAAATTATGCCATTTTATTGGTCATTTACTTTGTACAGAGCCTTCTACTCCTGAAAATGAAATTCAGGGAAAGCCAGGATAGCTCAGCGGGTTAAGTACTTGCTTTGCAGCCCCAGGGTCCAAGGATTGAATCCCAGCCCCAGCCCATGTAGACCCACATGCTGAACTGGGTGGGGCCCCAGTTGGGTTCTTGCCATGGTGAGCTTCCCATGTGGGAGGCCCCAGGTTCTGCCTCCATCTCATGGGGGTGTGTTTCCCATACGGAAGGCCCCTGGCCCACTTCCTGCCCTGCACAGCCCCTGCCCTCCTGTGTGGAATGAAACCATGTCGAAAACTGATGATGTGCAACTATGGAGACTGCTCTGGGCCCTCCCCCTTCTCTCTGTCTCTCTCTGTCTCTGTCAAAAACAATAAAATCTAAACAACAACAACAAAAGAAATTCAGAACTGCCCCCAACTATTCCATATATTTTTACTCTCACCCCAGTGTAAGGTATCTGGACAGACAGGTGTCCAAGGAGGTAAATGACAAAGGAAGACGAAGCTACAGTTCTCCCTGCACCAATGACAAGGGGACCGCGCTTGGAAAGCTTGCATGGTGCTGCAGTGTGAATTACGGAGCTGCTCCTCACTGTTCCTTATATCTCTTTTTGGTTTACTTAAAGGTTGACAACCTGGAAAACCATTGCAGGTTTATTCTTTAGAGATTAAACTAAAGGAAGAATAAACTCAGCAAAATGAGAGTGGTATTTAATGCAAAATCACACACACACACACACAAAATCTGAAACAATGAAAAATTTAGTTTGGGGAATTGGTTTCCCAGCATGGGTAGTGGAAGCCAGAGACCAATGAGCCCTTTGCAAACTCCGTAACTTTTACCCATCTACCCTGACCAGTGCCGGCCTTGGCGACATCTCCACAGGGTTTTCCTTCAATGTCTTCATTTTCCGTGCGCAACGTGGAGGATTTCAGTGAAAATTCAATCCCTACAAAAGTGAATTGTCTTTTACAAGAGTTGATTTCTCCTGACTTCGTGTCATTTTGCTTTCATACAGGAGACTTATAGAGGAAGCTTTCAACAGGCTTTGCCTAAGCACTTGCTGGTGCTTTACTTAATCACAGTTTTATGAGCTCTTCATACACCACCAGTCAATTTTACAGCCCCAGAATCTTAATCAGACACTGATTTTTCCTGCAGTTCATTTTAAAGGCTTTACCATCTGGGATTTTTTAGTAACTTGTGAATAGCAAATGGATGCCATGTTCTCAGGATTTTGCAACCCAAACTCAGGGGTTGTTGTACATGAAATGCATGGTAATATATAAATAACATAAACTTGTTTCACATTCGTTTATGAAGCTTATCATCCAACTAGATTTAAGTAGCTGATGATATCCTGTTTGCCTAAATGCCTTACTTGATGGATAAAAGGCAGTACTGTAGTATTGCAAAGGTTATCATATTGAGTTGGATTTTCTTGAGAACATTTGACCTTTAATAAGATACCATTTTCATTCCCGTCTCCCACAGCACTGTTAGATGTTCATAGAAAATGGAAACCAACCAGGGTTCAATTGACCTAACCAGGGGTCATACTTGCTTGCAAGGAACAGAACCCACCTGAGTTAGATAAAGCAAAAAAAGTCTTATATTTTGGAGAATGTTCAAGGGTACATCACGAAACCTGGAGGTTTGGAGTACAGTGGAGCCCCCGTAAAATGTGGAACCAGAGCAGCTATTCTCTCTGACTTTCTCTTCTCCTGGTCACATGGTCTCTTGTCCCTGCAGCTCCTTATATCTGTTTCATTCTCTCTATTCAAATCATTGTCCTCTGTTTGGTGTATATGTGTGCCAAGCATGGCCTCCTGTTTTGTATCACTTCCTCAGTCAAACACCTGATATAGAATGACAAGTGTCACCAGGTCCCAGTTTTAAATTCCTGGGGGAAAGTTCAATTAAAGCAGCTCAGAAGAGTTATCCATTCTGGGTCCAAGCTTCTGGTCAACATTCACATGGCCAGTGGTCTGCTCAGCTGGGGCTGTGATAGCTGTTGCTCAAGGAGGGAGCAGGGAGGTGTGCATAGGCGTGTGTCATGTGTGCGTGCCTGTGTATGAGTGTTACAAGTAGGGTTTCTCAGGGGGAGGGGGAGGAGAAAGTCATCAATATCTTTGATTCACCAGGTGTGGAAAGAGCGTATTTTCTTATTTTCATAACAGCTACAGCCTGGAAATCACATCTGTTTTCTGGCCCATCTCTATTAATCCTGCTGATCTTTTCTTCTTTTTCATTTGGACACTAGGCCATTCTTTAACTGCCTCTCTTTGCTTTCCTCACAGCATTTTCTCTTCTCTGTCTCAGTCGATGCTTCAGAAAAGTAACATGATACATCTGGTGGTGGAAAGAACACTGTCTTAGGAAATCCAAGGCCAGCCTCTTGTTCCAACTTGCCCAATGCTAGACCTTAGGCAAGTCACTTAACCACTCTTGGCCCTGGTTTTGTCTTCTGAAAACGAGTGGCTACTCATAGGTGCTGGAAGAAACTTTAGAGATCACCTTGTCTAGGATGCTAAGTATCTGTTCACTGCTGCTGCCACTCTGCAAGCACAGCATCCGTGGCAGACATGACGAACTGATCCCAGCGCACTTCCCAGCTGATTCAAGACTGCTTAGAATCCTTCACAACTTCCAGGCAGCCACTATCAATCAGTGGGAGGTGACCCACCTTTGAAATGTACAAACCAATGAGCTATTTCTAAGTAAGAAATCAAAGCCCACGTGTCTAGCAACTTTTCTTCCTCTTACTTTTCTTAGTGGGATGGGCTATGTCAAGCCATTATTTCTAATTCCCTGAAATTTTGAAAAAAAAATAAATGTCCTCTGTTCCATTCTTCCTAATTATTCATTCTTTTACAAAAAATCTTTTTACTTCATGACCTCCATCCAATCCAGCTCTCCATTTCTCCTACGACTGAAGAATTGACAGTTCTTTCAGCAAAAATGTAGAATCAGCCACATTTGTCTGACAGCCTCAGAATTAGACTGGCTCACTTTGCCACTGTGTGGTGGCAGGCAACAGTGAGAATTATTTTCCTTCTTGAAAATATGTTTTCTGCAGTTATATTTGGACTGAAAAAGATCCTTGTATTCTTGGCTTCAATTATATTTAAGTTCTAATTGCTGTTACCCTCAAATATGATAGTGAATGAGGTCACATCTTTAGTTCACATTTTGCATCTCTATTTACAAGTGATATAGCTTTGGAACATCTGCTCTGCCTATGGAACACTCATTTTTTGCAGATGTAGCAGCTGTAATGGCTGATGGCAGAATTGTTTCCTCGATGACGATGCTAGGAACAGCTCTATCTGCCTTTCCCATGTGAGGCTGCTTTTTAAGTCACCTTCTGGAGTCCATTTCTCCAGGAGAGATGGGCTTACACTTCTCAGGCAACATGTTTCTATTATTTCTGCTGAAAGGCTGCCTCCTGGAATAGTTGCTAATGGCAGCCTTCATGTGGCATGGCCACCTTCTGTAACAGCTCCTAGCTAGGGCAGCTGTAGGTCTAGAAAGAAAGGAAAGGTGGGGAAGCCGGGATGGCTCAGCAAGCTAAGTGCTCACTTTGCAGCCCTGGGAACTGAGGATCGAATCCAGGCCCCAGCCTGTGCGGACCCATATGCTGAACTGGGATGTGCTTCCCATGCAGGAGGCCCCCAGTTCAGTTCCTGCCCTGCGCAGCCCCCGCCCACCTGTGTGAAACAAAACCATGTAAAAAACTGATGACGTACAACTATGGAGACTGCTCTGGGCTCTCCCCCTTTTCTCTGTCTCTCTCTGTCCATCAAAAACAATAAAAATAAATAAATAAATAAGAAAGAAAGGAAAGAAATGCAAATAGAAGGATGAAGGGAAACGTGTAAAACCAGACATGGAATAAAATTCATGTCTACTGCATAGGAGCAGAGAGGGATCTCTAATAATAAAAAGAATCCTTGGTGCTGGTCAAGAATTGGCCCTTCGATTGTATTCTTCCTTGGAAAGTGGTAGTGCTTTAGGCAAATGAGGAAGAGTAGGGGCACAGTTCATGCAGATTGCACTTAAATGCTTTTTCTATTGTTGTTGTTTACTTCCCTTTTAAAAAATAATGTAAATTAATAAAAGTGAGGACTTAAATATTAATACTTCCATTTCTGAAGCCAACTGTCCATTTGCAGGAAATGCAGAGGATAGAGGAACATGTTGAATTGCACCATGAGTATGTGTCTGCCTGGTCCAGACTGTGGGAACTTTACAGGTTAAGGGGCCACATTCTTCATCAGATGCCGTGTAAGGGAACAAAAAGAATGGTAAAATCTGGAGATTAAGAGAGACTTAAAAGACGTAACTCACATTTTTTGTTGTTGTTGGGCCATAGTACTCTGTTTCTAGGGTGATAAAACTCTTTACAAACCACTTCTTGTTTTAAATCATGGTATAATGAATGGGCTCTTAGCGATGACTTGATTTTACCTCTCATGTTACAGAGGGGCAACATGTGGCCCAATCAGGCAAAGTGATGTACTTCACATCTAAAATGGAGCAGATAGGAAAACTCAGATCCCTGGGCCCATATGTGAGGTTTTTACTACTTTCCCTGAGTTCGATCTTTATCATACACTAATTTTATCTTTACGTTCATTGTGGTAGATAACATCACATCAGAGTTGACTACATATTGGAGACTACTCTTTGTTAATCTGTTCTGCTAATTGCCTTCCAGGCAGAATTGGCCCTGACTTTGCTCTACATAGAGTGTCTGTAAACCCAGGAGCTGTGACATTCTCTGACTTTTGGATTCACAGGATAGTTTTTCTTTTGCTTTCCACTTGCTTTGAAATGAGAAAGTCAGTTTCATTGTTCAGCACTATTAAAATACTCCAAAGTTACAATTAAAGCTATAAAATGATCTTTACCTTTGTTATTAAATTTTTTTTTTCAATCTTTTTTTTGGGGGAGGGCACTGATTAAAATTACTTATTTCCACAGTTGTAGTATTTTTCTTGAAGAATCCACTTTTAAATAGACTGTATGTTGTTGTTTTTTTATTGTTAAATTTATTGGGGTGACATTGATTGGTAACAATTAGATAGTTTCCAGATGTACAAATCTACATTACATCACCTATGTATTGCATTATGTGCTCACCACCCAGAATCAGCTCTCCTTCCGACTGTATGTTTTGATACATGTTGGCATGAAAAAAAAAACCAGTTAACATTTCAGAATTCTGAATAAAGATGTGTATCACTACCATGCAAGCAATTTAGCCAATAAGATTACCCTACTGAAATAGATTTAGGGTTAAATTATTCAATATTTTAATCCAGTTTGAGAGAAAATAGATTTTAGTGAAATCTTTATAATAAAAAATGTTGATTTGTGTCTACTATATTCTCTATTTGTCATTGATTATTTTTATTTTTGAAAAGAGCCAGGATTTCAGGTTCAATTACAAGCCATTAACAACCCAACCAGTGTGCCACAAGGAACATTGAATTTCTCTTAGTATTTGTAAGAAGGCAACAAAACATGCCACTATTTCACGAGTAATGGTTCTAACAATCATTTACTGTGGAAGTAATAATGCTAGAAATTCAGGGCAGAGGATAGAATTGTATGCTATTTATCTTGAGGATAATAGTGCTTTTTTTTTTTAACTTCAAGAAGCTGTATAATGATATTGGAGCATGAGGTATGGAAAATCACAAGCTGGATAAACTCTTGACCCGAGAAGATCTACTCTTTCTTTAGGGACCATCAGAGAAGGAGAGAGAGTTTTCATTCCTTAAAAAGTCTGTATGTTTGTGTTTTTTCCTTGGTCATTCAGACTAGCCCCTCTCAACCCTTGGTGTCAGAATGTTCTGTGGAGGCTGCTGCCCCTCCTTGCCTCCCCTACTCCAACCATAATAGGTGTGAAATGCCTTTCTCATTGGTACTTATCTCTAAAAGGAAACTCCTCTTTGAAAAAGGTAGATTGGAGGGGGTGGGAGAGGGAGTTGGGAGTGGGCACCAGATATATGGTGATGGAAGGAGAGCTGATTCTGGGTGGTGAGCACATAATGCAATACATAGACAATGTAATGTAGATTTGTACACGTGGAAACTATGTAAATGTTACCAACCAATGTCACCCCAATAAATTTAACAATTAAAAAGAAAAAGAAAAGGTAGATTGTTGATTTTCAGATTCGGACAGCTCGTGGACTAGTAAAATGAAGAATTTTGGAAGTCCAGTTGGAAAGGTTTGCCAAGGGAGGGACACACCGAGACTTCAGGCTAGCCAGCAAGTTTATTGAAGAGACCCATCAGGCGGACTCGGAAAGTGGTGTCAGCAATGACTGGGCGAGCTTTTATGGGTAACTATCAGGGAGTGTTAGTGTCTGTACCTTGGTTGCAGTTACCTTGGTTACCGGTATCTCAATGGTTGGGGCTTTCTGAGATCAATTGTTCATAAATCATGAGGCCGTAATTCCCTGCCCTAGGACCGTTTGCTCCAGTCATGGGTTAAGTATTTGCTGTCTCACCAGGGCAGTTGGCCCTTACACAGTTTATATTTGCTAACTTTTAATTTTGTCTAGTAGGAGCCTGAACAGAACAATAACTACACCTGCTATATTTTTATTTAGAAAAGAAAGAAAGTTTTGACACTAAAAATGGAGGATTGTTCTTTAGATCTAATTAGAAAGGCAGTTGGTGAAAACACACGCGTGCATGCACACACACACATAATTATAGAAATGTTTCCTGTTTTGTCTTGGTTGGTGAAAACTTTGCCTGGAATTGGAGTTTGGACCATCATTTGGAAATCTGGTGCTCAGTGATTTGACTTTTAAAAATGACATCTTTGAAAGGTGGACCTCTACAAGTTCCTTAAAGAACATTCAACACCTCGGGGCAGGGACTTTATCTTACATGTTGCTCTGTATTGAAGCAGAATACAGTTGTGGTTAAGAACATGTGGTTATGAAATTAAGAGATTTACTTAATATATATGTATACACACACGCACGCACAAAAGGAGATTTATCGTGAAGATTTGGCTCACATGATTATGGAGGCTGAGAAGTCCCATCATCTGCATTTGGCAAACTAGAGATGCAGGGAAGCCCTGGATGTAATACTAGTGTGAATCGAAAGACCTGAAAACCAGGGGAGCTGGCAGTGTAAATCTCAATCCATAGGCAGAAGACTGATGTCCCAGCTCAGATAAGCAAGAAGGATCCAAGTCCTCCCTGGCTCTGGTATTTTGTTCTGTGCAGGCCCCCAGGGGATTGGATGATGCCCACCCACATTGGGAGGGCAATCGTCTTTACTGAGTCCACTAGCTCAGATGTGCTCATCTCAGCTGCAAACAACTTCAGACACACCCCAAAAAAATGTTTAATTGGGCACCCCACAGCCCAGTCAAGTTGGCCCATAAAATTAACCATCACAAGCACCTTGTTGATAAGCATTGTGAAGATTAAATTTTTTCCTATTTGTAAATACTTAGAAAAATGCTGGACTGTACGAAACAGTAAGTGCTGGTGTCTGGCACACAGTAAGTACTCAGCAGATTTATTGAATGAATGTAGAAAGGATAGCTTTCATGTCTGTGGTAGGATACTTTGCCTGTGGACTCGTGGCTTTCCAGTAGGTAGCAGTTAGGTAGACATACATGGCATGTCCTTTCTCACTGCCATCAAAGCATATGCAGTTTGTCCTAGGTTCTCCTGGAGATGAGTAGAATCTGTGTTTGGTAGGTCATGTGGTGAGAGGACCAGAAATCTGCTTTCCTCTTCTGGGCACCCCTGGTTCTTGCTAGACATCTTGAAACTCTGTTGCTAGTCACAAACTGGGCAGAAGAAGACTGGAAAGATTGCCAATACTAAGAAATTATGTCCCCCATTAAATTTAACAATATAATCAATTAATTAATTAATTAATTAAATTAAAAAATTTAAAAAAAACAACAAACAAAAAAAGAAATTATGTCTAGTGATTTTGGTTATTACCAGGCAAGCATTGGGAGACAGAAATGGAACATTTTTGATGGAATAAATTGGAACTTAATATAGATAGATCTTACTATTTTATACCAAATGAGAGAAAATGTACTGGTAGTCTTAGTTAGAAATGTCTAAATTGTATAGAATTTTAAAAAATACGGGGAAGCTGGGATGGCTCAGCAGTTTAAGCGCTCACTTTGCAGCCCCAGGGACTGAGGATCAAATCCCGGCCCCCGCCCATGCGGACCCACATGCTGAACTGGGGTGTGCCCCAAGTTCAGTTCTTGCCGGGACCTATGCAGAGGCTCCCGGCCCAGTTCCTGCCCTGTGCAGCCCCACACCCTCCTGTGGAGTGAAACCATATGGAAAACTAATGTCAACTATGGAGACTGCTCTGGGCCCTCCCCCTTCTCTCTGTCTCTCTCTGTCTGTCTCTCTCTGTCAAAAACAATAAAAATAAATCTTTAAAAAAAATAAATGTGATTTTGATATGACCACATATGTAAACACTAAAGGCAAATAAATTATAGATGAATATTATTTGCTATGAACATATTGGCTTATCTTTTTTGAGTTTAGGTGCTCCTAAAGGGTTTGAAAATTATTTACTTAGAACAAATATTTTCTTTTTTTTTAATCTTAGAGGCAATCAGTTTAATTATTATTCAGCCCTAATAGAGTTGGCTGATAATTTCTTTTTATAAGAATCTGAATGAGCAAGTCCTGAAATGGTAATATACATAATAATGAAGTTAGACTTCTATTGTAAAACTCATGCCTTAATCATTCATTGATGAGCATGAATTAAGAGTTAATAACAATATTTGTTATGAATATTGGCAAGATACTCTGCATCTTTGGCCCCCACATAGCTATTTGTAGGTTTTTAGTATCTAATTATAAGAAGAAATCAGTATCCATGAAACTTCACACTGCCTTTTACAGTAGAGCAGTTTTCTTATGTGTCTCCAGTCAAGGGGGAAAACAATTAAGTTACTGATATTATCATTTTACCTAAATTAACTTAATGTTCCAAGATAGTATTAGAGTCAATCAGTAGAATAATGATGGTCCTTTGCATTTATTACAGCCTTTTTCCTAGTGCTTCCCTCTATACTCTATCTCAAGTGATGTGCATCCATGGAAGTGTTCACGAATAGTCTGCTAAAATACACTGTGAAGCAAGCAAACAGGAGCAGAATTTGCCAGTTATATAATGACAAAGAACATGTTTTCTGATTTCATAATGGATTCAGTCCACCCATTTGTTCTTTGGATTTTCAGTCTGAAATTGCTCAAAGGCAGTAACTTGCAACTCGGAAATAATCTAAATAGGATTCCCTCAGAGTGTTCTTTAGAGCAGTGGTTCCTTGGGATATTAAGTGGTATTCTGCAAAAAAGAAAAAGAAGAAAGAGTTCCATAGTCAAGTAGTTTGGGAACTTTCTACATTAAACAGAACATTTGTTTACCACAAGACTTTTCAGAGCCTTTAGGGCAGGGAACTTCCAACGCCCAGGCCACGGACTGGTACCAGTGTGTGTGCTGTTAGGAAGTGGGCTGCAGAGCAGGAGGTGAGCAGCAGATGAGCGTGTAGCTTCATCTGTACTTACAGCTGCTCTCCGTGGCTGGCATGACCGCCTGAGCACCGCCTCCTGTCAGATCAGTGGCAGCGTTAGCTTCTCATAGGAGCGTGAACCCTATTGTGAACTGTGCATGGGAGAGATTTAGGTCTCATGCTTCTTATGAGCATCTAATGCCTGATGATCTGAGGTGGAGCTGAGGTGGCAATGCCTTAAAGGTATGTTTGAGACAACTTTAAATCTCTATCTGTTCTGGATTCCCAAGATTGCCACAAAAACACTGAAAAGCCTGCTTCCACTTCCGACATACTAGCTTCATGAAGCAGGATTTTCTGCAGTGACAACAACCAAAATGAGATTACAGAGTTGACTGGACATCAGTAACACATTTCAGGTGTCCCTGTCTCCCATCACCCTCACATGGGACCATCTAGTTGCAGGAAAACAAACTCAGGGCTCCCACTAGTTCTGCATATGGTGAGTTATGTGATTATTTCATTATATATTATAATGTAATAACAATAGAAATGAAGTGCACAATAAATGCAGTGTGCTTAAATCATCCTAAAAGCATCCCTCCACCCTCAGACCATGGAAAAATTGTCTTCCACAACACTGGACCCTGGTGCCCAAAAGGTTGGGGACCACTGTTTTAGGGAACTGTCTGTACTGTGTCACTCTCTTGTAGAGATTTCCTGATTTTCTTCTCCCCTCAAATCATTTCATGGGACCAGTTTTTATTGGGACAGATGTTCTGACATGATAATCCTTGCTCATCCAGATTGTCTGGATGTCCTTAATATAGGATTTTTTTTTTTCAAGCTAATGAAATAGCCAATGAGATGCAAAATGAATAAGAATTTCTTGGTCTGTCAAGAGCGGCAGCAGAGATGGTACAAGGTTTAGGTTGAAAATGATAACTTTCAAGAAAATGTTAAGAGTCCAGAATTTGGCCTAAGATCATACTATTTGGTCCTTAAATGCGGTGAAAAGTCTTGCATTCTCTTTTTTGTGTGTATGTATATTTTGTGCATGTGCTTGTATATGTGTTTGTCTTGATTGTCACAGATTTTACAAAATTTTATTTCTTAATTGATAATTTATGCATTATATAATTTGTTATTTATACACACATACATCATTTAAATAATTGTATAAATGTGATCCTAGAGTGTACATAGGTTTCTCTTTTTTATTGTGATCTCCCCACACACAATTTTGCTTGGCTGCCCTGTATTCATTTATATATTTTGATCATTGTTTATTTGTTTAATATATCTTTATTGGGTTTTGATATCAAAGCAGAACTGGTTTCACAAAACAAATTGGGGACATTTGTGTATATTTCAAAAGCCTGAATTAGTTTAATAACATTAGAATTACCAATTTTTTTAAACTTAGAACTTAGCTGAATATAACTAGTCTTGACACCTTTTTTAGTAGAGGCTCTTTTTTCATATGTTAATTAGTTATTTAGTTTTTTTAATTTCTTGGTTAATTTCATGATCAAATTTATTCTCCTGAAAGAATCAGGAAACATATGACCTCACTTATAGGTGGAATATAAAACTGAAAGTAACAAAGACACAGAGACCTATGGACACACTCACTAGCTTGGTGATTGCCTGAGGGAAGGGGAGGAGGGGGGAAGGAGAGAGGGAGGGGAGGTGGGAGAGGGCACCAGCATT
>PVKE010010780.1:0-18891 GCA_004027555.1 Craseonycteris thonglongyai
GTGTGTGTGTGCATAGAGAAATAGAGAGAAAGAGTGAGAGAGAGAGAAAGTTGATTTTTAGAGCTAGGGTCTAAAGCTAGTTTTAATCAAAGTCATAAGGACCCTCGGTTTCAGTTCTATTTTATTAGTGTATTTAATTCTTGAGTTAAATAGTATCTTGTAAGAAAAAGAGTTAATATTGGGTCATTCAATATTTTAGGAAAGGGGTGATGTCTGGATGGCTGAGCAGGTTGAGCACTTGTCTTGCAGCCACGGGGTCTGAAGATCAAGTCCTGGCCCCGGCCGCTGCGGACCCATATGCTGAACTGGGTGTGCTTTCCATGTGAGAGGCCCCCCACCCCCATTTGGTTCCTGCCCTGCACGGCCCCATAATCCACCTGTGGAATGAAACTGTCAAAACTAATGACGTACAACTACTGAGACTGCTCTGGGCCTTCCCGCCTTCTCTCTGTCTCTCTCTCCGTCAAACAAAATAAATCTTTTTTAAAAAATTAGGAAAGGGAACTTGTTGAAATGATAGGCTTCATAACATAACAGTTTTCTGGTAACTTGCCTAATGTGGGACACTGTGTGAGTGGAAATCACGGAAATCCTAAGAATTCATCCCATATATGAAGCCTTGGTTCTCTATTGAAATGCTGTGGAAATTAACAGATGCAGAACATTTGCAATCATATCTAGAGCAGAGAGAACGGGATGGACATTGTCACAGAGGTAAACAGTTTGGGTAACTGACATCAAATCTTTATTTAAAAAAATTCTATTGTGTTGTAATATCACAGATCTGACTTGAGCTTTACTACATAATCACCACTAGATGGCAGGAATAAACAACATAAAAGGGATAGCTTCTACTAGGAAAACAAGTTTTTCTTGCCCCTTTCCACACACCCTCACTTCTTATAAGGTTTTGACTTCTCTCATTCTTCCACTTTTCCTCTCTGTTTCTCATTGTATCTGTATTTCTGGTTATAATTTTAAATAACTGATTCCCGAGAATCACATAACTGATTCTGAAGAATCAGATCTGAAAACCAGTCAATTACATGTACTTTTAATTTGAATACTAAAACACAAATAATGTTCTCTAATTGAAGAAGTCTTGTAAAATATAATTACTTTTACTTGAGCTGGGGATAAAGCTTCAGAGGCTTTTGAGGCTCAGAGAGCGTCAAGTTTCAGTCCCACCCTCAAGTGCAGACAAGCAGGATTGAACCAAAGAGAAGGAAGAAGCAAAGAAAGCCCTTTGGAGCTCTGTGTAAGCTGGCAAGCCTTATTTCTTCTCTGTGATCACTATCAAAGTGGTAGGTTGATAATGATCAAAGTGCTGTGCTAAGTTATTGCTAAAAACAAAGCAAGAAAGCAAAGCAACAAAAAACCCCAAACTCAAAAAAAACAACGTAACTCGACCATCGGCAGCACTTGAAAAATGAGCTACCATTTTCCTAATCCAGTCAATGGAGAAAAGTTCATCAGTTCGAATGTAAGCTGCGCAATCGAGCCCTGTGTTTGCGGAGTGTGATTTAGGGTCTCTGCTCAATAAATCTTCCTTTCACTTTCAAATTTATTTTTGCTGACCTCAAAGGCTTCTTTTTGAAGACGAGTGTTCTAGTTTCTTAGGCACAAAATTTGAATTTTGTACCTCGATCACTCTAAGGCAGTTTTTAGGCTTCAGAGAGCGTCTCGGAGGTTAGAGATGCCTCTTGGGGGCGCTCTTTGACCACTGTTGGTGAGTCAGGGTCCTGCAAGGTCCAGCTGATAACGTTTTTTTCAAACGCTGGGGATTAAGGAAGAAAGGAAGAGCCAATTCCCCCTCTCTTTGCCTCTGTCTCTTAAAACCTAGTTATCCCCTACAGGTTTCTTTTTCTGTTTCACTCAACCAAATAAATATACATATGTTATAATTATATAACATATGAATCAATCATACAGTTGTAATGTTTACATATAATTTCAGTGAGCATGTATCCTACCTAGATGGACAAATATATCTTTATCTCATCTATCTAAATTTAAGGACGTACTTGTTTTCTTTGCGAGTTTATAGTTCAGTGACATAGATGGTCAAGTGAACTGTTACACTATGGCACAGGTAAGTGCTGATACTGGTAGGCACATGTGATTACCCGAGCAAGCCTGTGGAGCTGGGAGTGCACTGGAAGGGCCCTTAGTCGCCCCTGGGTAGAGATTGGGAGAACCAGAGATCTCCCAGAGTAGAGGAAGAGTCAGTCCCTAGGGCTTTTTCTTCTTTATTCTGGGGGCTCAGATTGGGTGAAATCAGAAAACGTTGATGAGACTGGCTTATTATAGTTCTCCAGTGTCTTGTTCGTGTACAAGTTCTTCCCTCTTGAATGAAGTCCCAGCCATGTCCTAGAAATCTGCTGTGATGACACCGGCCTGTGCTTCTGGGAATGCATCTTCTCACAGGTGGCAGTTGTCGCTGACGATGGTGAACTATTGAACTGTCTACATCGCTCACATCTTTCGAATTTTATTCCGCTGTATGGATTTACCTGTCACCTCTAGCAGAAAAAGCAAGCATGCGCTGGGCTCAGCTTATGTAAAAAACCCATTTTCAGCATGTTACATAAGATGCTCTTCACCAAGAACTTAGCGCAGTGCCTGGTCCACAGTAGGCATTCAATGTGGCATCTCCCATCTGTCTCCCGAGTTCTCATTCCCCCATAGTTGTAAGCTTCTCGAGGCAAACAATTGGTCCTGACATTCCTTTTGTCACTTAGCACTGATTAAGTTGCTTAGTGTTCTAGCTACTCAATAACTATTCTTTTTTTTAATCGGAAATTCTGTAACTTTTGTAAAATGGAATTGAAGTATTAATACAAACATGTAGGTTCTCAAATGTGTTGTTCATAAGAATTATCAAAGAAAGTTTATCAAAACGTTCAGATTTATGGGGGCTACCCTGCAGATATTCTAATTCAGTAAGTCTGGGATGGAGCCTACCCATTTTCCTTTTTAATAAGCATTGCAGGTAATTCTGTTGTAGATGGTTTGACATTGAGAAATCATATCCAAAGATATGAAATAATTTGCCTAAGCCTACCTGACATAGCCAGAAAGCAAGCCTAAACATGACTTTATTTAGATATTTATTAGGAACATTTGGTTGAAATTTCTTTAAGTAATGAAGACAGCTAGGTGATGTTCTCCTCTGAAATTTCACTTACCTGGGAGGTTTAAAATTCTTTTGTTAATCAAATTTGATCTGAGAGACCTTGGTTGTTTTTTTAGATTTATTTTTATTTTTTTATTGTTTTTGACAGAGAAAGAGAGAGAGAGAGAGATACAGAGACAGAGAGAACTGAACTGGGGGCACTCCCCAGTTCAGCATATGGGTCCGCACGGGGTGGGGCCAGGATTCGATCCTGGGAGCTGCAAAGTGAGTGCTTAACCCACTGAGCCATCCTGGCTTCCCCAAGAGACCTTGGTTTTTAAGCAGGGTTTTGTTTTGTTTTTTCCAGTTTCAGTTGTAATGTTCCAATTTTGAAAATGGACAAACCCTTATACACTGTTGGTGGGAATGTAAACCAGTTAGTATGGAAAACCGTATAAAGTTTTCTAAAAAAATTAAAAATATAACTCCTCTAAGATCCAGCAGTCACACTTCTGGATATTTATCTGAAGGAAATGAAATTTTAAAGAAATTGCTGTACTGACATGTTTATTGCAATAGTATTCACAATAACAAGAATACAAAAACAGCCTAAGTGTCCATTAATGGATGAATGAATAAAGAATATGTTCATATATTTATAATGAGATGTTATTCAGCCACGAGAAAGAAGACAATCCTGCCATTGGTGACAACATGGATGAACCTTGAGCACATTGTGCTAAGTGAAATAAGGCAGACAGAGAAAGACAAATACTGTATGTATAGGTAGAATGTTAAAAAGCAGAACTCACAGAAACAGAGTAGAAGAATAATTAAAAGGGGCTGGGGTCAGGGAAATGAAGAGATGATCAGGGGGTACAAGTTTCTAGTTGTAAGATGAATAATTTCTGAGGCTCTAATGTACCACATGATAACTATAATTAATAATATTGTATTATATACTTGTAAGTCGCTAAGAGAGTGTATCTTAAATGTCCTTGCTACAAAATAGAAATGGTAATTATGTGACATGATAGTGCTGTTAGGTAATCATTTTGCAACATATAAGTGTAACAAATTAGCCCCTCATACACTTTAAACTTATACAGTGTTATATGTCAATTATATCTCAATAAAGCTGGAAAAAAATGAAGAGTCATCTAAGGATTTCAACACATCCTTTTTGAGTCCTATGTTTTTTCAGAGCATTGACAGAGAGTACAAGTGTTGTTTTGAAATGAAATTCATTAGCACAATGTGTTTTTTTATTTGAGATGTTAATTGTTTAAATGAATATTTACTGATGCTTCTATCTGCAGAAGTGGCTTTGTTTTCATTTTTCACCTCTTGTCAACAGGAATGACAATTCTAAAAAAATAAAATGATGAGACTGGGAAAGATTTTAATTATTTCAAAAGGAAAAAAGATCCCCACATTTAGTGAAAATATACCTTAATTTAGAGGTTCCTGTTTGGCAGAGAGAGAGACAGAGAGTCTTCAAAATATTTGAGATGCCAAGTGCATATCAATAATGGCTTGTGGAATAGAGAGAAGAATTATGTGCTTTTTCACCCTCAATAAAATTTCTCTTGCTTATATTTGAGTTCAGCAACTTTTCTAGGTACCTGTGTCTCCTTAGTCTAACAACTGAAAATGTCAGCCTGAATTGGATGGAGAGTATGACAATTTTAATTTTCACAACCTTGCCCTAGCTTATCTTTTATCACTTCTCATGCCAGCGTCCCCATAGGATCCAATACAAAAACACAGAACTACTTCCCTTGTTTTGAATACATACCTACTTTTTCAAATCTCTTTTCACTTGCTGTTCCCTTAATCTGACATAGACTTCCCTCTCTTCTGAATTAGGTAGAACCTCATGTGCCCTTCAGAGCCCAGCTCTACTGCTTCTTTTGTTTTTTGTTTTTTGTTTAATTTATTGGGGTGACAATGGTTGATAACAATTGCATTGTTTCCAGGTGTACAATTCTACGTTACACTGTCTATACGTTATATTATGTTCTTACCAGCCCATCTGCTTCTTAAACATGACCACTTTCACCAATAACAACAGCAATAGAAACAACAACAATTATTTACGGAGTCATTACCTTGTGCAGGAAAATACATTATTGTCAGAACAATCCTACAAGGCAGCTGTTCTTATATTCTTATTTTTTAGGTGAAGAAACTTAGTAGCCCAGAGAAGTCCAGTGACCTGCTTAGGTCACACAGTGAGTAAATCTGAGGATCAGTGCTTGAATCCCGTATGACTAATTGGGAAGTTGATGGTTTTAATCACAGTGTTCTGATGTACAGATATTCCCAGTGAGGCCAAAAGTTCATTGCTCCTATGACTGTATAGACGCACTACTAACTCATTGGTTTCTAATTATGACACTAGATAATAAGCTTGGAAAATGGAAACTCTGGGGAAGCCTGGTTGGTTCAGCAGGTTAAGCACATGCTTTGCAGTCCCAAGGTCCAAGGGTCAAATCCCAGCCCTGACCCATGTGGACCCATATGCTGAACTGGGGTGTGCTTCCCATGTGGGAGACCCCCAGCCCAGCTCCTGCCCTGCGCAGCCCCGGCCCACCTGTGTGGAACAAAACCAGGTCGAAAATTGATGACAGTACAACTATGGAGACTGCTCTGGGCCTTCCCCTTTCTCTCTGTCTCTTTCTGTTTGTGCCTCTCTTTCTCTCTGTCAGAAACAATAAAAAAAATTAAAAAAAAGAAGAAAGAAAAGAAAAGAAAATGGAAACTGTATTTTAGCCTGGATATAACTGGCATCAAATAAATATTTACTAAATGAATTGGATAGATGAACATGCCTTAAATAGGTTTGAAATTCACAAATAAAAAATATTTTGAATTTTGGTAATGTTTTGGTCAGTGGTATTTAGAGTTTGAAAATAGATTCCTATACTCAGAGTTTTCTTATGTCCTGCAAAAAGCCATGAAAGCCACAGATTTGAGAGTGAAGTTGTTTAGCAGAAAAATAATTGGTATCATTAACACTTTGTAAAAATTACTGCTTCTACTGCACATGATTATAACTGCAGTATAGAGCTTTTAATTATTTTTAAGATTTATATTCATTTTATTTCATCTAGAGATAAGTACATAATACTTGTTATAAGTCAAAGAAATATACTAATTGTATCTTTGGTGTTTGATAGATCTGACACTTTGCTAATAAATATTTATATTTTAGAATTGAGTGATTCTATATTAAAAATTCACTTGCTTGTTGAGTAAGTCCTAAAAGTTTTTATTTCTGACATAATTGTAAAAGGTTCCAAAGATTACAAATCATGACACCTGATATAGCATACTCCAAGTTAATCTTTCTGGGAAATTTTACCTCTATACCTATGTTTGTGTTTCCATTTACTCTATGTTTTATAGATTTCCATTTTTATTGATTCAGTCAGTTTGGAAACAACATAGAAACAGTTCTAATTTCCTAACACTCTTGATAAATAAAATCCACCTTACAATGATTTTTTTTTTTAATAGCAGATATTAGGTAAGAATTAAGAGAGACATCCACATAGAGAAATAAAGAAAAAAATATATAAGGAACCTTCTGTCTATAATGGGACTCACAATAAGTCTCCTTAAATCAAATCACATTGGTGAACATAACATGATTTTATGGATGAAAACTTAAAGTAAATATACGTTTTCAGGAACACAAACATTGAGCACAATTTTTTGCTAGTAATAAGCGTTGGGTAAACTTTTGTTGCTGAACAAATGAAGTGAAATAGACATTTCAAGGCCTGTTTACAGACTGATACAAAGTTTGAAAGAACTGTGGTTAAATGGGGGAAGGAAAGTGAAACAAGAAATTCGGTTGGATGAGTAATATGTCTTGAATGCTGGCTATGGAGTATTGGGGAATGAGGAACCATGCAAGGCTTCAGTACAGAAAATTAACATGACTTGAGCAATATTGGAGAAGAGGCATTTAGTGCCAATATGTAGTAGGGAGGATAGAAAAACTCTGGGCCTTTAACTAAAAATCAGAACAGTCTAGAGAGATACTGAGGGATAACATGGAATGAAAGCTGACATTTCTGGCTGCGAGGTCACAATTAAACAAAATAACGTTAAAAAGGGATTCTTCCCACAGATGGAAATAGCTTGCACACATTAATTCACCCCCATTTATTCCTTCAGCCGATTTTGAACATTTACTATGTGCTGTTTGCTGTGCCTACCAGAGTTTGAGAGATGACTGAGGATCATACATTTACCTCCAAGGATCTCAAGAAGGGAGACAAAAATAACTCAGTAGTTGCATACATTTAGAGACTTTTTTTTTCTCCTACTTTATAAGTTTTCTCTGATAATCCTCATTTTCCCCTTGAGTGTGTACTTAATAGCATTTAGCCATAAAACGCTAGATCAGGATTGGGGTCAAGTCTGTGATGTGCCAGTCCATGTAAATGAATCAGTGCCTAGTTGATGGAATAGGTATATTTCAGACCTTAGTTACTGCCTCAGGCTCAGTGGCTGCTAAGGATAAAAGAACTCAGACAGTTGAGGAGAGATGAAGTAAAACAGAGAAAAGAAAGCATCCAACCCTGCAGACACACTTAATTGGTTAACTTCCAGAAATATCCTCATGCTTCCTCAAGCTTTGATGAACCGTTAAGATCTTGTTTTCAGGGACTGAACAGTCTTTCAAATGAGTGATAGATCCTCTTGCCAGCATTAGACAAAGAATAGAATGAACTATCTTAGCCTACTACTGTCATCATTTCATTTTATTTGAACAGCAATCAACTGTGAAGATGGCTCAGGCTTCTACAAAAGGAGGAAAATGTTTATTACTCACCCGCCTTTGGACTCTGTCAGCAACACTGAGAACACTTGCCAAATAAAATGATTTAGCAGGTGAAAAGTTGTTTATAACTTCAATTCCCACCCCTTTCTCTGTGAAAGTAAGCGAAGACTCAGACACCAGCAGTATCTCAGTGTGTAAATGAGATTCCCTTGGCATTTCTTCTTGGCACAAGATGGAGCCCCATGTTGCCTTAGCTGGGTTTTTGGGGATGCTTCAAAATATGTAACAAGGGCATGGACAAATGCCAGGCACATAATAGGTGCTCCCGTCACACTAATGGACGGCTACAGTATGTATTCTTCATTCACATCCCTTTAGGCTCTCTTTGCAACCACGGCAGATATACAACAGCAAAGGGGACATTCAGAACAAAGAAGACTTGCTGAAAATGAAGCATAACTACTCACAGGGGATCTCATTAGTTAAGAATGCAACTTTGTAAACGAAGTCATGTGAATTTATATAGGGTATAAAAAAAAACTTTCTTGGTCGTCACAGGAAGGAATTCAAGGATGTGCTGAACAAGCCAAGCAAGCAGTGGATTTATTATTATTTTTTAATTAATAAAAGGAAATCATACATATAGTATACTCTCAAATGGTGGGAGAGTGGGCAGGCCCAGAAGAAAAGCAACAGCCCTAAAGAATAAAGAGGCTTAGGATTTTAATAGAATGAGGGGGGGAAATACTCAAGTTTTAGATATAACATTGGTGGTGTTCCTGAGGGAGTCCTTACTGACCATCATCAGGAGGTGGGATTCCCTTGGGAGAACTATCATGGCAGCACAGTGAGTGGAGATTTTTCCCTGCCTGTGATGCTAATTAATAGTCCACTCCAATGAGCTAAAGTTCACCTTATGAAGGGCAAACCGGTGTTCTGAGTCACCCAAATCTAGTTCTGGCCAGTCTGGTAGCTACACCTTTTCTTAAAAATGACCTCATGTCCTTCCTTTTCTTTGTCTCTCCTCACATCCTTCGTCCTCTCTCCCTAAGGTACTATTTGTTCCGCCTAGTATCAGAAGCAATTAGACTGAGGTGGCTCTAATTCCCAGGAGGCCTATGTAAACAAACCAGAACTTAAGCCTAAAATGCTCCAAGGCTACAAAATCAAAATGCTAAGGACAACCAATCACAAGCAGCCAACTAAGCTTTAAACTATAGCCAATCAAATAATTTATTTTCTTTGCTTCTGCACCTTTTCTTCATTTGTCTTTTCCCTGGCTCCTCCATGGGAACGCTGTGACCACTTCCAGTTCAGCGCTACCTCTTTGAAAGACATTTTTGTTCAAATATGTTCTTAAAATTTTAATATGACTCAGTTTTTAAATTATATATATTCTTATACATAATATATTTTATATCATATATAAAATATATTATGTATAAAATGTAATATTATATATATATATATATATATAGAGAGAGAGAGAGAGAGAGAGAGAGAGAGATTAATGCCTCTTTTATGAAAAAAATTTAGACTGAAAACAATACTTAATCACCTTTCCAAAAATTCCGGTGCATTCTCTGCATATTCGCATAATAGTCCCTGGACAAAAATCAAAGGTATAAGTTAAATGTATTCACCTTCTTTTCCTTTCATTTGCGATTTAATCAGACATTAGATAAAGTTAGTGGATTAATTTTGGAATTTTTCATGCTACCTCAAGTAAAATATCTTACAACTTAAAAAAAAATAGCAGGTCAGTGTTTCAAAAGTATATGCCCTTTCTGATTATTAATATTTACTTATGCTCTTAATTTCTAAGACATATTTTCTAGCCCATACTACTTTCAGTCTGATCTTTAAAGTTAAAAAAAAAAAAAGCCCATTAATAAGAGCGAGGATCTAAGTTGATCACAAGACTAAACATTACCTTCAGATGTTGTTTAGCCCAATTTCATTTATCCCAAAGGATCACATTGAATGTGTATGTTATATAGCTCTTCAGTAGTGTGTAGGATAGTCTGACTTTCCAATTATCATTAAACCAAAGTCATGAGTTCTGTTTCTAAAAATAATAATAATAGTCAAGGACATGTAATGATATCTACTTTATGGGGGCTCTTTCATGCCTTGGTATGAAACTTCCGTGGCCAGAACAGCCAGTTATTTCTGAAGATATTACACTGAACATGAGTCTTAAAATAGATTTCAGCATTTACATTTCCCTCAAAATTTAGTAGACAGAAAGATGACTCATACAAATGATAATACAAGAATACTATTAAAAAAATAATAATAATAAAGATTACCCAATGGGCACTTTTAAAATGCAAATTGTAGTACTTTATCCATAGGATTTGGTTTTGTAGGTTTGGGGTAGGGTTCTGGAGTCAGCATTTTTCTTTCCTTTTGAGGGGAATATTCATATTCTCCTTTGAAAAACACTGTCTGGGCTTTTGAATCTGCTTTTAAGGCAAATCTCACTCAAATCTTTAAAGTTCCAAAATGCCTACTACTTCTCATACTATTCACTCTCCTCTGTACAAACATAAACTTCATCAAATTATATTCTTGTTAAAAAAAATTAAGTGATTATTCATTTTTATGGTCTTCATATTGTTATGTAATTCTTTGTGAATTTAGGAATAACCTTAATAATTTTAACTTCTTGACGTTGCATTTGAGTGAAAAAATTTCTCAGGGATAATTCAACATTTCAATGAAATGTTAAATAATCACCCACCATTCACTGGCTTGAGCAGTGTTTTAGAAATGAAGGAAGAAACTGCAGAGTTTCTTCAGGAAAGGGGAGCTTTTGAAATAATCTAGAATTTATGCTAGGCCATTTTAGGTTATTCAAAAATTTTACTCACTGATTAAAATCAATAATATGTCTTTATTATTTTTTGGTCTTTCAAAAGTTAAGTTTATCCTCACTTAAATAAAGGTCAATGGGAAGTTGAAAAATGTGACGAAAAAATTTAAAAGTAGCTTCCTTTTGGCAAGGAATATATGGGGTGTTTGTAGTTGAAATACTACTTGCTATATTTTATTATTTGAGAGAATTATAAAACGGAGCTCCCTCAAAATTTTTAGAAAAAGTAATTACATAATTTATAGACCATTCTTGACTGGTACTATTCAATAGATCTTTATGTAATGACAAAACTATTCTATAACTATACTGTCCAATATGGTAGCCACCCACATGTGTATTTAAAACGGCTAGTGTAATACAAGAGACACTGAATTTTGAATTTTATTAAATTTTAATTATTTACACTTAAATAAGCACATGTGACTAGTGGCTACCATTGGACAGCACGATAATATATATTAGATATTATATCTAGAAAATACATTCAGGGCAGGGGGAAGCTGGGATGGCTTAGGGGGTTAAGTGCTCAATTTGATCAGCAAAACTTAGGAAAGTAAGGTTTTATTGAAATATGCTTCTAGAGAGAAACGGGTCAAGCCAAGAGAGACAGTGGTAAAGACCCTGATGCATTTGGGGTTTCGGTTTTATTATGTATTAAGGCTAAGATTAAGCCAAGGCAAGGTTTAACATTCTGCTCAAGCATCTAAAACTACATTTGTTGTTCTGGTTGAGGCCTTACTTCCCTTCCCCCCCCCCCAATTAAAGATGGTTTTCTTCAGAAGTGATATTAAAAAGTAACACAAACATATTGTATGAGGAATCCAAAACAGGTACATCCGGAGAGACGGAAAGCATATTAGTCATTGCTGGGGGCTGGTGGTGGTGGGGAGAATAGAGTTAACTGCTTAATGGGTATGGGGTCTCTTTTGGGGGTGATGAAAGTATTTTGGATCTAGATAGAGGTGATGGTCACACACCATTATGAATATACTAATGCTATCCAATGTGCACTTTAAAATGGTTAACTTTATATTATGTGAATTTCATCTCAAAATGTATTGGCTTGATAGCGCAGATTTAGGGATAGAATTCGAAAAAAAAAATTGTGTGTGCTGTCAGCAATGCAGATTGGAACAGTTCTAATTTTCACATATATCCAGAGGGAAACGCCAGGCAATCTGATCTTACGATATAAAGGTTGTTCATTATTAACCCGGTTGAACATGAGAAAAGGAAATTTTGATGAATCAAACAAAGCAACTGACACACAAGATTCAGAAGCTTAGATAATTTAAATGAAGATCAATTTTCTGTCTTTTTCTTTTTTTTTTTTTGGATGACGTTCACTGACTAGAAAGTCTATTGTTATCTGGAGGATTGATGATGTAAAATGGCATTTCATTGTTGAAGGTACTGTTTTTCATGTGACTCATAACTGGAAAAAAAAGTTTAATATTGCAAATGTATAAACTGATTAATGTCAATTTATCTCAACAGATGAACTACTTCCTGGAGGAATGTATTCATTTTTTTTTCTTAAATATTGTTATGAGAGGGAAAGAATTTTAAGATAACAAAAGAAAAAGGCCATCTGGAGATTCTCACTAATGGGAAGGGAAGAATTTTACAATAGCTCACTCCAGAGGCTAATGCTCCACTCTGTAAATCAATGACTGGCCTCCTGCCACCCTGAGACCTTAGCAAACTTAAAGAGTAAAAAGGATTTGTCAGGAAACCTGACAAGGTTTATCCCAAAACTCCTACATTCCTACAGAGATACCCCCTCTCCACCTTGAGTAGGATCTTAGACACAGAGGTCACGTGGACACTAACAATGTGTAAAATCTGTAAGAAACTTTCCCACAGGGAGTGCGTGTTAGGTGCTACTAGCCCTGCATTCTCCAATGGCTAATAAAATCTCCTTCCTCTATCTAAAGAGTTGTCTGAACATCTGATATCCTCCGTTGGTGTCCCTTCCTGCAACAATTATACAAGGGCTATCCAGAAAAGAAATCCCTAACCATTGTCAATTTAACGAGAATGGTTACATGGCTGGATACATTCCAGACAGCCCTGGTAAAAATAAAAAATTAAAATATTTTAAATTATGAGAAAACACACTCGTAAGTTTATTCTATAATAAGAACTCTTATTATTTTGTGTATTTCCTTACACTTTAAAAAAGTGGTGTTCTATAAAAAAGAATTGTTTTTGCCCTTGGAGGCAGAAGATTGAGTTTATTATACTCTGTCAATAGTGGCGCATAGTACATCAATGGTCTGTGCAAGGACATTTTCATTTCATTTTATACTTCATTTTCATACCTACTCTGATTTCACACCCCCATTAGTTACTCTTCTTTAGTCTATGTTCATTGAGTTGTATGCATATACATATTCTGGCAAGATGAGTGCTGTTACGTTTATCTGTGTTTTTACTTACCATAAATGGTATTATCCAGGCCTCAGTTACCTCACCCTATATTTTTAAGATGCTTCCTTCATAGCACTATTCTTTCTGCTCTTAAATTTAACTTTTAAGTGTTTTATCCTATTATATTTTTCATGCTCAAACTGAACCTGTCTCTTGTTTGTAATGATGATCTCCTTTATTTCTTGGAATATGTGTGCTTTAAAACTTTACCTTAATATTTTTAATTTAAGGGGTCCATTAAATTGACTTCTTCTACTACAGGGTGTTGCTTTTGCTGTCTATAGAACTTATGTTTCTGATATTAAATTTAGGAAGTAGGTTTGGTGAAGAGCCTGTGGTTACTAGCTGAGTAAGACTGCCCTCTTCCCACCCTTTGCTCCAGTACACTTGGCTTGGCCCCTTCTCTCAGTGACTCACTTTCTCTTCCCCAGGGCACAGTTTTTTGGTAGTTGCTCCTCTTGGATAAAATCTGGTAGGCCAGTGGTTCTATAACTTTAGCAGGCAACAGAATCATTCTCCTTAAAGCAAAGAATGCTGGCCCCCAATTTGCACTTCTAACAAGTTACAGTTAAAGCTTACACTACTGATCAGAAACCACATTTTGAGGGCTAAAGACTTAAACAATGGGATGAGAGGAAGAGAAGTCAACAAGTAATTAGGTGCTGGCTCACCTAGTTGCACCTGTTGTTTTCTGTTCCTCCTTAGTAGTTCTAGGATCCACCCCTGCCTGGATATTACCCTGAAGTCTCTATTTAGCTCTGACTGGCCCTGGTGAGTCTTCCTGTTGTTATAGTGCTTGGAGCTAATGCGTGGACTGTGTTCCAGAGCCAAGTCAGGCAAGATCACAAAGAAGGAAGTTCTTATTAGTCTATTCCTATAATCGTTATTTTGAATCCTCCTCTGCTGTTGGCCATTCCTCTGCCCTTCTCCCTTTAAGCCCACCTTATGGCCTGACATCTTGCTCTTTTGTCTTTTTGATAATAGCCTTTTAAACAGCTGTGAATTGATATCTTGTGGCTGTAATTTGCATTTACCTGATGATTAGCGACCTTGAGAATCTGTTCATATACCTGTTGGCCATGTGTATTTCTTCTTTGGAAAAATGTCTATTCAGGGTTCTTTGCACATTAAAAATTTTTTTAATTGAATTGTATGAACTCCTTGTATATTTTGAATATTAACTTTTCATTAGATATATGGTTTGTAATATATTCTCTCATTCCGCAGGTTGCCCTTTTGTTTAGTTGATTCTTTATTATGTGGTGCACAAGCTTTTTAGTTTGATGTATTTTTACTTGTTCATTTTTGCTTTTGTTGCCTGTGTTTTTGGTGTCAAATCCCTAAAAGTCATCTCCAAGATCAATGTCAAAGAACTTATTCCTTATGCTTTCTTCTAGGAGTTTCATAGTATCAGGTCTTATCTTTAAGTCTTTAATCTATTTTGAGTTGTTTTTTTGTGTATGGTGTAAAACAAAAATCCAGTTTTATTCTTTTGCATGTGGATATTCAGCTTTCCCAACACAATTTATTGAAGAGACTATTCTTTTCTTTGAAAATTCTTGGTGCTTTTGTCAAAAATTATTTGATTGTATATGTGTAGGTTTTTTTATTTTCTGGTCTCTCTATTCTGTTCCATTGGCTTACATATCAGTTTTTATGCCAGTAGCATACAGTTTTGAACACTGTAGATTTGGATTATAGTTTAAAGGCAGAATGTATGATGTATCTGTCCAGTTTTGTTCTTGTTGCTCAAGATTGTTTTAGATATTTGGGGTATTTTGTGGTCCCATACACATTTTTCAATTGCTTTTTCTATTTCTATGAAAAATCTTTTTGGAATTGTAATATGAATTGCATTGAACCTGTAGATCATTTTGAGTCGAATGGACATTTTAACAATGTTAAATCTTTCTAATCTGTAAACATGGAAAATCTTTTTATTTGTGTCTAATTTCTTTCATCAATATTCTATAATTTTTCAGTGCACAAATTTTTTGCCTACTTGGTTAAATTTATTTCTAAGTATTTTGTTTTGTTTTGTTTTTATAAATGAGATTGTTTTTCTAATTTCTTTTTCAGATAGTTTGTTGTTAGTGTACAGAAAACAACTGACTTTGTTCGTTTTGTAATCTGAAACTCACTGAATTAATTTATTAATTTTAACAGGTTTTTGTTAGTCTTTAGGGTTTACTATATAAGATCATGTTATCTGTACAGTTTTGTGTTCTGAGATCCACCAGTCTCTTTTTCATAACTTCCCTAAGATAAAACACAGGGGCAGAGATAGCATCCTGTGATAGTTTGCCATCTTACTTGGCCTTCTCAATACAGTAGCTTCTCCATTAACTGGAACTCAAGCCACTGGAACTCTCAAGCAAGTGGCAAAATCTCAAGCAACCAGTAAAAAATTTTGCCAGTTGCCTGAGAGTGCTGGTGGCTTGAGTTCTGGATAATAGAGAATCTACTTACATTTATCTGGCATCTGCCAATCCCTATGGGTACCACTTAACTAAGAATCTACTGTATTTTTACATGGTTTTTTTTTTTAAAACACAGCACACGTATAGTTTGCAATGTTTTATTGCCCATTTAGAACCTGTTATTGCTATTTTAAGGTTCATAATTATGACACATCATAAGCATAATGATTATAGAATACTATGACACGTTACTTGGACAAACTATAATTGAATTATACCTCCTGTTGGACATTTGGGATGCTTTCTGTTTTTCCATCCTTGGTAGTAGCATTAAATGTATTAACTTTTTATAGCTACAGAAATGTTTTTAGATACTTTCTTTTTGCTCTTGTTAACCAGTATTCTGAAAGAGTTAAGGAAGCTTTCAAAGTGCTTTAAATTCTGGGAGAATCTGGCTCTTGGTGTCTGATTCATTTTCTGAGTGGGCGGTGTACTGTGCTAACCTTGTCACTGACAGGAAAGTTCGGATTTCATACTGTAAAGAGAGAAGTCTGTCCTTGTAGCTCACTGTGACTGAAGTGTTTGCCTCCAGACAATGGCTGTACATACTCCTCCATCAACACTTGTACTTGTTAGTGTCAGGGCTTCTTTGAATTGAAATTGCAATTTCCTTTGTTCAGCTGGGCTATTTTTAAATGATAGTAGTTCTTATTTAAAAGCACAGGTTGTGTTCCAGATTAATCCTGGCCAAATTGGGTAATAATGGTTATACCACTGAGTGCAATTGAAATAATCAAATGAAGGAAAAACACTTATTTTTCTAACTTATTTGTCCAAAATGAATGCTTAGATAACATGACTTTAGGTTTTATATAAACGTATAGCATTTTGGTAACTAGCATCTGAAAATAGGTTAATGAATCATCATGGGAGAAAGCTTGAGACTCTGATTTAAAAAAGGACATTAGCAGTCATTTAAGTTGATCTACCACACAGAAGAAAACCTCATTTACAATGTGCCTGATGGTCCATCAGTTTTTGATTAAATCCCCTCCATGGCTAGAAGATTACTACCTCATCAGGGAACCTATTTATTCTTGGACAAGTTTAATTAAAAGTTCTCTTATTTTTTCTTGAATTAAAACCTGTGCTTTTAATGTTTCCTTAAAGATACATTGACTTTCCTTTGGAGCAATACAGAAAAAGGTGTATTTCTCCTTATCATAGTTCTTTGAATAAGACATCTATATGATTTCTTCTTTGTCTTCTTTTTTCTCTTCTTTAAGATAAATATACTTAAACCGTACAGAATTTTTTTTTAATTTTAAGATGATGATATGAGTATCTGTATACCTAATAATCTCACATACTTTCCTAAATATTTTTTAAAATTACTTTTTTTAAGATTTATTTTTATTATTTTTGACAAAGAGAGAGAGAGAGAGAGAGAGAGAGAGAGAGAGAGAGAGAGAGAGAGAGAAGCGGGAGGGCCCAGAGCAGTCTCCATAGTTGCATGTCATTGGTTTTCTACATAATTTTATTCCACAGGTGGGTGCAGGGCTGTGTAGGACAGGAGCCAGGACAGGGGCCTCTTGCATGGAGCTTACTTCAGTGATACCTGAACTAGGGGCACACCCCAGTTCAGCATATGAGTTCGCATAGGCTGGGGCTGGGATTCGATTCTTGAACCCTGGGGCTGCAAACAAGCGTTCAACCTGCTGAGCCATCCTGGATTCCCCTGTATATTTTTTTATTTGTTCATGTTCTTAAAATAAGGGTTGAGGAGTGGAAAATAGTGGCTCACAGACACAATGAGACCACTTTACATAGTTATGATCTTGACTTGAGATATATTGTTGGACAAATATCTTAGAGTCTTCTTCCAAATATTATTATCATGTAGGATATTCCTGTGATACACCTATAGGTACTTATTATTTCCAACAGCTTTAGCCTAGAATATAGTTGCTGAGAGATGGCATCTGACTTATTAGACTTAGGTGTGAAATTTGTAATTATTATGCTCTTTTATGAAGACTATGTCATAAATCCACAGTGCTTTCAATAGGAAATATAGTTTATAGTAATAGATAAAAACATTGTCATTTATACCTGAGAGCTAATCTTTAACAACAAGTTAAATTTCATGGAAGAAATTCACAATGGGAAAAAATAAAATCAAAATAAGAATTTACCAACACACTACAACTAGAAATAGGCAATGTTACATGCCTAGAAAATTTGTGGCCTAATAATTTGTAAAGCATATCAGACTTAGACTAAAAGGGATCTTACATATCAAGCCCTCCTAACTGTACAGATGATAGTCTGATAGACCACGCCTAATTTATCTCAACTACCTGGGAGGCATTTGTACTGTATTTTGAAAGATGATCTGAGAGGTGATTCTACTTTTTTTTTACTTTTTGTTTTCTTTGTTTTTTTCTAGTTCCTACTCTTCATAGATTTTAAACATCTTGGATTCAATCTGTTTATTTAATGAAAATAAAATCAGTTAATGTTTAATGATATTTATTATTCAAGTTAGCCGCAAGCATCATTCTAGAAATCACCCAAAGATATAATAAAAAACTGGTATACTTTGTGGTGGTTTGTCTTTTTTTATGATTCTATTTTAAGATTTTTTTAAATTGTGAAACTTACATACAAGTATATGTTATACATATCTCCCATATAATGCAGTTGAAGTAATAGACAACATTATTAGAGCCAGAAACATAGTACAAGCTCCATCCTACTGTATACACCTCTTAATTCAGTCCTTCTTTCAATAACTGCCCTGTCTAAAACACATTCTTAATTTTTGTGATAATCACTTTCTTACTTTTTCTTTTCTTCTGGTTTTACTAGCTGAGTATGTACCTATAGGCAATACCTTGGTTAGTGTTGCCTATTTTGGGCCTTAGTATAAATACTCTCTACGTTATATATTTTTCATTGGCTTGCTGCTTTTGTTCAGCATTCTATTTATATAATACATATGTACATACAAACATATATGGATATGTGGTATGTTTCATTTATTTTTACTACTGTATGGATATATTACAACTTACTTATTCAACTTCCTGTTGACCCACAGTTAAGTTATTTCTAGTTTTTGCTGAAAAACATGAAAAGAAGTCAGACAGGAGCCCTGAAGGCCAAACTCCTCTACCAGTGTGTTTGCTTAGCAGCTCGGCCTCTTGACATTTTCCTTCGGAAAGAAAATGCCCACAAAGAG
>PVKE010010780.1:18991-41799 GCA_004027555.1 Craseonycteris thonglongyai
GGGACCCCCCCCCCCCCCCACACACACACACAAGAAGCTATCTGTTTTTCCCAGAACGCTTCATCTTCCACATGGTAGTTCTTTACCCCATCAGTGTGTGTAGCCTGAGGAAAACCGGCTCAAACGTGTACAGGCCTTTGGTCACCTTCACCGGAACCATTTTCTCTCATCTAATTCAAAACGTGAATACACGAATTCAGGTTGAGCCCCTGAAAGGGGAGCTGACCCCACAGGTGGCTGTCACCAGTGTTAAGACCCATAGAAGTGATTGAGAAGAGGCAAGACTTTTGCACCTCCAGTCCTGGGCCCCAGCACAGCAAATCTCAGAAAAGCCACAGGTCTTCTTAGGTTACAACTCAGAAGCCAAGTTTCTTTCTTGCCGTTACTCAGATGAGACAGACGAAGATGAAGATACATCATTAAGCTCAGAAGTTCACTCAGAAACAAGTAGTGAAACTTGTTTCCCTACCAGGGATATGTTGAAGACATGTAAACCTCCCAATAGTCCCTAGAGCTCTTGAAAATAAGTATTGCTGCCAACCTGCTAGCCCCAGTTGAGCCAAAAGCTCTAGCAAACACGGCTGGCCCTTGGCTCCTGTCTTCAGTCACAGAATCCTAGAGGCCTGTAGCTGAGTTGAGCCCTGCCTCTACCAACACACTGGGCCCAGAGTGCGATAGGGGCAGCTTTCCTGAGATAGAGCGTGTCACTCCAGCTCCTATTTGGGGCAGAATGCCTCCTTTGAACAGTCTTGCAACAATCTCTAGGGCATTCCGAAAAGACTGCAGATCCTCTCTGCAGAGGGGTTGCTGCCCACCATCAAGGTGATGCTGGGATGGCTCTGTACCAACCAAAGCCTCCTCAGCTCACATTGGCAGAGTCCACTTAGTCTGTGGGGTTACCTGTCGTAGTGCTGAGCCCGCTGCCCTGAGTGGGGGACCTTAAAAAACCAGACCTGGGCCTGTCTCTTCATTCCATGATTTGCTGCAGAGCCATCAGGGCCCACGTAGCCCCAGGTCCTGCAATTCTCTGAGGGCTTTGCCTTCTGCCAGCACTCTATCGCAAGCTTCCCAGGAGAAGGTGGGCTTGGAGCAGGACCCAGCCTCCCGTGGCTCCCAGGATGAAGCTTGTTTCCCCAGAAGCTTTGACCACTTTGCAACTCTACACCCTGGATAGTTCCTGAGGTTTGACTCTAAGCTGACAAGTGGCTTTCCAAGAAAGGAATTTATTTCCCAAATGAGAATAAGCATTTTATATAACTTTATATTTTCCTATATATTTTCACTGTGTGTATTATGATCCTTTCTTCCATATTTACTTAAAAAATATTTTATTTATTTATTTATTTTTGACAGAGAGAGAGAGAGAGAGAGAGAGAGAGAGAGAGAGATACAGAGACAGAGAGAGAACCAAACTGGGGGAGCTCCTAGTTCAGCACATGGGTCCGCATGGGCAGGGGCCGGGATTCGATCCCCAGTCCCCAGCGCTGCAAAGTGAGTGCTTAACCCACTGAGCCATCCCGCCCTCCCCCATATTTACTTTTTAAAAATGATTTTAAAAAGTGACTATCATGTGGGTATACAATAATTTACTCAGCCATTGTTTTATTTTTAGGTATTTGTTTCTACATTTTTCCTTTTATCAGTAATGTAGATATGTTTTCGTATGTGTCTTTGATTATTAGAATAAATTCTTAGAAGTAGAATTATTGAGGCAAAGAATCAGGATACATTAAGTCCCTTAATAATGCTAAAAATGCTACTAAATAATAATAACAATGATGATGCTAAGTTATTTCTGAAAGGTTGTACGAATTCTTACTTTCAAGAAGATGAGTGTCCATATTTCACTACATTAAGTTCAGAGGATTTTTATTTTTCTTGCTAATTTGATAAATGAAATTCTCATTGCATCATTTACTGCAGATTAAAATTAATAGCTTAGTGGCTGTATTAGAAATTTTAATTGTTTTGCTCATGTTCTTTTTCACTTTAATATAGAATATTTTTGTTTTCCTTATTTCTGATTGTTCTAATCTGCAACTAACCATAAGCATGTGAGAGTGCAAATTTAATTGGACCCTAAACACAGTAGTCTAAATCAGATGGCTGACAGCTCCAATGTTCTTTGTCTTGCTCGTTGAAACCTGGCAGATTCAGTCTTATATTCCTGTGAGAGGACTGGTAATACAGATGGCTTGAGAGGGAAGGTAAAGTACCTCAATGCATGCAATAGAATATAGGGCAATAAGAGAACAGAATAAATTATTTTGAAAAAGGCAAACAAAATTGTTTTTCTGGTGGGAGATGTTTAGTTGTTTTCACACATGAAAATAAGTGGACATTCATCCCTATGGAAGGGAGCTTCTAGTCTAAAATAGTATGCATGGAGTGAAGGCCAGGAAAGCTAGGGGAGTGCTTCCTAACTATCAGCCAACACAGTAGACATTATTGATTCTATCTCACAGAGGGCTTTGATTCTTTCAAGCCCAGGACCTATCTCCTTCTCATTTACACCTCTCAAATGGGTCATTTCAAAATGCCCGGGCAGCTATGGGTGAAAGCAGCAGTGGTAGCAGTGGCTAAACTACCATAGTTCTGCTCATTAAAAAAAAATTTTTTTGAGTTTACATTGTTGATGTAAGAATGTCTAAACCTGCAGAAAAATTTTACAAGAGTTTATTAGAGTTTATTTGAGCCAAGCAGAGGATATACCTGGAAGCAAGATGTCAACAGTTTGAGTAACATGCTTTTCAGAATGATAGTTTGCATTCCTTCTATATACAGTATGTGGAATTAAGGAGGAAACTAAGAAAGATTACGTGAACATGGGAGAAAGTAAGGCATAGAAATCTCTATGATCAGATAAAATGGTAGTTAAGAAGATTAGGGGAAGCTGGAATGGCTCAGTGGGTTAAGTGCTCATTTTGCAGCCCTGGGGACTGAGGATCAAATTCTGGCCCTGGCTTGTATAGACCCTTATGCTGAACTGGGGTGTGCTTCCCATGTTGGAAGTTGCCAGTTTTGTCCCCCTCACCCCCAACTCCCCACCTCTCACCCCCAGGTTTGGCCCCTGGCAGGAGGGGGCTTGCCTTCTGTGGGGGAGACCCCCAGCCCAGTTCCCGCCCTGCACAGCCCCCACCCATATGTGTTGAAAACTGATGATGTGCAACTATGGAGCCTGCTCTGGGCCCTCCCTCTTCTGTCTGTCTCTCTCTGTCTTTCAAAAACAGTAAAATAAATCTAAAAAAAAAGATTATGTGCTTTCTGGAGGGTGGTTATGCTTCTGAAGAGTCTGAAAAAGAGGCATATCAAAGGCATGTTAACTGGATGCTCAGAAACAATGGACAGGGCTTGCTTAAGACAAAGATAAGCCTTTTACTAAAGAAGTTAAATGCTGAGATATGACTACCCACCATGATCTTCCCAGTTTAGAATTTATGATCAGATCACACTGTGAGGTTACTTTCAGTCAAATTTATCACAGAGCCCTCTTTCTGTCCACAATATGCAAGCATCATGTTCCCAAGACAGCCTCCTGTTGTGTTCTGTACTATTTCCTTGCTTTCCCTTCTAAGAATTTTGTAGACTATTTATTGTCTTTCATTCCCAAAGTGTTTGTCTTCTAAAAAAAGTACTATCTTTCAGCTTTGGCCTGTGGGATTCTGGACAAAATTTTGTGTACCAGGAGACTTAAATCTTTCTTCTTGTAGTTTATTTTCTCTTCATCATTGTGTATAGGAATATATAGAATGATGTACAAAGCAACAGGTAAAATTTAAAATAATATAGTGCCTAAGTCTAAGTATTTGCATAGGAGCTCAGCTAAGGAAAATCACTTAGAAGCTTCTTTTATCACCCGAGATTCACCTGAGAGAGTGATTTATTTAATGCATAGGTGGGGCTATTGCTTAAATGGCTCTGGTGGGGAGTGGGCCTTCTATGAATACTTATTTTCTAATTTTCTCATTTTCCCTAGAAAGTAGAAAAGAATCCTATTTTACAGATCAGTCAGGTAAAATCAATCAAATTAAGCATCTTTTCCAAAGACCTGCTGCTACTAAGTGACTTACCTGAGATTCATTCATACGTATTTGGCTCCAAATCCGTCTCTAGTAGTTCAGGTCTCACTTATAAGCACACAAAGGCACAGAGTGTCCAGTAACTAGCCAGGGAGGGGACATTTCAATGAAAGTCAATGAGAACCCGGAGAGCAGCTTGTGGGACACACAAACTACCCTTACTCTTCTCCCATCTGACTGCTCTGGTGATATGCAAATGTTCCCCCTTCAACCAGAATCTCCAAGGGAAGGACCAGGCAGCCTAGGGGAGAAACGGCCCTGACTGGGACTTCCAGCTGTGACTTGAGAGGACATTTACCCAAGAAGAAACTGCTTTAAATGGGAAGACACTGAGTAAGTTTACTAGGTGAGTTTTACATTTTGAGTGGAATAGATTAGAAGGTAAGTTATGTTCAATCACTGGAACTAGACCTGTCTTTTTAATATATGAGTTACAGTGTGTATATTCCAGCTTCACTATAAGCGTGTGTTGTTTGTGCTGTCTAGACAGCCAGAAACTTCATTCTGGTTGAACAATATTTTATGACTGTAATAATTTCTCTTATGGATGTAAGATTCTTATTTTCATTTGCCTTCTCTACATATCTGCTGGAATTTTCCATACACAGTATTTGAAATTCAACATGTCTGGAAATAGCCATTATTTCTAACGAACTAGACTTTTTCCTTGTAGTCTTTATCTTGGTTAAATGGTATTTAGCTAAATTTGAAACACTGGTCCCATTCTTTTTAAATCATTTCTTCTCTCCCTTCAATGCAAACATTTAATTAGAAGTATTTATGCAAACACACACCAATAAATATTCACTTCAAGAAACTGGCTTAGCATTTGTGGGGCTGTCAAGTCTGAAACTTGTAGCAGGCTAGCAACTCTTGAATAGGACCTGATACTGCCACCTTGTGACAGAAATTCTTCTTAGCGAAATAGTTTTTCTCTTAAGGCCTTTATGAATGAATGAAGCTTGATTATAGGAAGACACCTCACTTTTTAGATAATCTATTTTACTTTAGTTGATTAAAGTCAACTGACTTAAAATACTTATTAAAGCTATAAAATACCTATACAGCAACACTAGAGTTTCGTTCAAAACTACACACTATACTCTAAGCAAATAAATACACAAAAGTAACCATTATGCGTATGCGATTTCTCAACCATCTGCTGAACATATCAGTAAGCATTTATCAACAACTTCCTGAGTTGTTGTTAGTTTCAGATATTATGTTTGCTGCTGTGGATACATGAAAAGTAAGACATGTCCTTGAAGAAATCACAGTTCTAGAAATAGAAATTGACATCTGATCAAATATCTTATAGTTGTACTATGAACAAAGTATGATGACACTGGAGAGGTGATAGGGACAATGTCATTTAGGAGGTTTACAACATCTATTTCTATTCAAAGTATCTCTAAAGCTACTGTTTCAATTTGCTGTCATTGCTATAATACAAGTTTGAGGTGGGAAATTGTTATATTCTCCGGATATAGGAATGCAAAATGGTTGCTGGAGGTTAAAATGGGTGCCAAGCTAGTTTCTGCAGCTGTGTTTGCTGATTGCATCGCGCACCCAGGAGCGAAATCGCAACCCCTCCTCTCCCACCTGCACCACCTCCCGCCTTGCTGTACAAAAATGAAAGGGACCCTAGTCGGGGCTCAGACTTTGGAGGAGGCACACCTCTGGGCCCACCTGCAGAGCAAAAGGTTCTCCATCTCTCCGTGGGCTGCTGGTTTCTCAACGGTCTGTCCTCCGCAGTACTCGTAATTTTGATCCTGTCCACCTCCACCTTACCGCCAGGATTATTGTGCTCTAATATATCTGTTTATATGTGGTTCTTGGTTAAAATGCAATGGCTCTGCACTACATATGGAGTCCAAATTCCTTAGCATGGTGTAAAAATTTCAGGACTACAATGGCTACATTCAGTTCTCTCTAGAGTGATTCAGAATTTCCTTTTCCTCAAACATGCACTCCATTATCCAGGCACAACAGCTTGAAATTTTCTGAATCTACATTTATTTTCTTTTCATATTCAAGCATTTTTTACGCACTTTCTTTTGTTTAGAATGCCTACTCTCCTACTTTATCTAGTAAGACTGATCTTTTAAACATCTATACTTTTATCATTCTCAAGAAAAAACAACAAAAATCTGAGATAAATTATTAGTACAAGTGGGTATTCCTGAACTTAATACAAAATCAAAAATGAATCTTAATCTACCCAGTAGAACTGCTTGTCTTTTTAAAATAGTTTGACTATTTCAAATGTACTATTTGCAATCTGCCATTGGATCTTTGTGAATTGGGACTGTACTGAATAGTTCCTCTCAAAGATATCTGTCTTAATTTTTACTGTACACTCTTAGTACTTTCTGGCTCTCAAGAAATGCCAACACCCACCTTTCCAAACAAGCTTCTGGATTTTCCTACTGAAAAGTTTTGCCCTATGTGTGTATTTTCTTCTTCCCCTTATTAAGTCATTGTAATGCAGTGATGACAAGTATGGATGCTGAGTCAGCCATTCCTGCCCATTCACCTTTTAAAACCAAGATAATGAATAAGTTTTTCATTTTTCTGAGTTAATGTTCTTACAGAGTTGGCACGCATTAAATGAGCCAGTGTGTATAAAGTACTTTGCAGCCTACTGGGCCCACAGTGGCACAAATACAGCTATCAGTTATGTGTTTTGAATTATGACTCTACCTAGAAAATTTGAGTGGTTTGTTCTGTATAAAAACTATCGGAAATGATCTTGGGCAGAGAGTACTATTGGGTGAGCATTTAATTCTGTTTTCAGTTTTTATAAAGAAATTCCTGCTTCTAACTTGGAATAAAATGAAATGACCTGAAATCTGATGTCAACATGGAAAAATCTGTGACCATTGAATGATCATTACATGTTAAAGCTGGAAGGACTCATTCATACACATGATCTAGGGCAGGGGTGTCAAACTGGTGGCCCACGGAGGAAATTTTTTGTGGCCCACGATGCTCTAAAATAAAATGAAAATAGAAAAAATTGTTATGAAGAAAATAGCGCTTAGGGGAGATCTAGGCAATACCGTCCACACAATTCCCTCGTTAACCCTTTAACTACCGAAGACGAGTAGACACATGGCCCAGTGCCTTTCCTGGGGGCCTTTGGGCATGTATAAACGGGCTGACTCAGTTCCAGTGACATTTGTAAATGTGATGTGACCCGCGTGAATCTTGCCTGTTGCACCAAATGGCCCGTGTTTTAATTGAGTTTGACACCCCCAATCTAGGGTGATCTCTCTTTAAAATGAAGCATCTGAGACTTGGAGAGATTAAGCGAACTTATCCACGGTTATATAGCTGAAGAATAGCAAGGTAGGGAGCAATAGTTAAGCTTATTCTTAAAAAAGAAACATGAGTCACAACATTTTCCTTCTTTAGCCCATTAATGCAGTAGATTTATCTAATAAATTGAGAACACTATATTTATCAAATGAATTTAAAAAATTTGAATTATATTTATATACTACTTAAAATATTAAAGGCTCATAAGAGTGAATAAAACATTTTATAGAACTGCATTGCTAATTTATTTTTATTCCTTATTTTCTAATAAGATGGAGGTATATCAAATTAGGGGAGTTTATTTGTAACTAGCTGACTCTGATGAACTTATATGGTACCCAGTTTAAGCACTCCCTTCTCTGAGGGTTAGTACCAGGATGGAAAACTGGCATTAAAGCCAGAGCAGATGTACAGGCATGTCCTCCTCTCCAGCTTGACTTGAGCTGTTAGTATAATTACTAGTCTACCCTCACACTCAATTTTGGATCACTGCCTTAAAAAATAATAACATCCATGGGGATGCCGGGATAGCTCAGTGGTTGAACGTTTGCCTTGCAATTGTGAGTTCTGGCATTTCCCTGGCCTGTGGAAACTCATATTTTGAACTGTGGTGAAACTGGTAACCACCAAGCCCCATAGTGAAGGTTCTGGCTTCCCATGCCAGACACTCCCAGTTCAGTTCACACCCTGCATGGCTTCACATTCACCTGTGTGGAATGAAAACGTATCTCAACTAATTATTTACAACTATGGACACTGCTCTACCACCCGCCCCTTCTCCCTGTATCTCACTTCTCAAACAATAAAATAACTCTTAAAAAGAAAAATAACATTCGGAATAAGGCTTTGGTTCAAAATTCTTCCCCAAATGGAATGATCCTTCTTGTATTTGATTAACTGGAAATTGTGAGAAGCATACAGATTGGGTAGGCACATAGATAATATTCTCTTCTTTGTATAGAACCACTGTATTGTTTCCTTAAGGGAGTTTCTCTACTGGGAACATTTTACACATAACATTTGTTCCATGGGTCCAACCCCAATTTTATTTCCTTTTCTGGGTCTATAATATCTATTTTCCAATTGGGATATCTATTCATTGTGTGTATTCTTTTTACTCTGAATCTCCCAGGTGAGTTTAATCAAGCAGCAAATGCTGAAATGGGTTTTCCCCAAATTTAAACGTGCTGATGGTTCATAGCATTTGTCCAGCCTGCTGGGGCAATATTTTCATTCCAGCTGAGCAGATTCTGAAGTGTTTCCTTATAGTTTTCAGTTTGATTTCTTCGTTGTGATTTGGCTTAGTGATTTCTATTTGTTATGCCTTAGAAGAGGGAGGGATGACCCCTCAACAGTACAAACAGTGAGCAGTAGTCAGGAGGAGACACAGAAAGTCATAGAAAAGACAGAATGATGAGTTGCCAATAGGGCTTCACAAATTTAAAGAATAAGTTTAAGTAGAAATAGGATGAAGATATGTTTTTAGCCCATTTTAATTTATGACATCAAATCACTTTAACATTAAAAGGTTGTTCAAATAATCTAGAAATCAATGAAAGACTCATTCAAACTATGGGAATATTAAATGTCAAAAGTTAGAGAAAGATGCCTTGAGGAATACTTTAATGATGTTCTATTCCACCAGGAATTAGCTTCTTTCCATCTTGATGAACAGCCTGCAGCTTCACTTTGGTCTTTTGTAGCAGGAATCCTGGGTCTGAAATGAGATCAGATTTTTAAGTTGCTCCTAAGTGAGCATCGTTTAGCATTTTCATTCTTCCAAAAGAGCTCATCAAGTAATTGCCTTCTAATAGCAGACAAGCAGGATGACAAGCAGGATGAGGCATGATGAAGCTAATGAAAATTTAAAGTAGTCTCCATTTTCTGATGACTTGGAGAAAACTTATGAAAGCAATGACACACGCCACAGAAAATGAGTCCTGAAATGTTTGAAGAAAGATGTTCAGAAAATAAGTTAAGTCTTTGGGTTCCCAAATCATATAGCCTTTTCTCAAATTCATGGTACTCGTTTGTTCCTGGAATTTTTTTATTTTGTTTATTTTTTATGCTAAATAGCCTTAACCTGACAAGTGCCAAGGCAAAATGTCAGAGATTAAGATCCCTGTATCTGCTTAAAACTGATCTTGTCTAGAAGCAAACATCGGATTCAGACGTCCATGAAATTTTCACTAACGCTATCTGTTTTTTAGGTACTGTATCAGACCTGTGTATTTCTGAGCCTGTCTCAGGAGATTTTCCTCAGCTCTAACTTCTAGTCCTAAAAAAATACTTAGGTTTATTCAGGTGTGAAGGACATTTTTCTAGTTTGGGTTTATCCCACATGGGATGGTAAGGCAGGGAAATAACTATGTTTATTTTATTTGGGAGAAAACACAAGAGAAGGTGTGGGAAAATGGAGCAGGAGAAACGAGAAAAGACAATGAAGAGAACCACATGATGGGGTGGGTTATCCATGTGGACAGTGGGTGTCCACGTTTTCTGGGGATCTTGGGAGAAACTCTGTTGAGAGTACTTCAGTATTGTCTTACCAACGTAAGAGGAAACCAGGTTATTTATCCACCAACTCGCCCCTCCATTGGTGCAATTACTCGGCGTTTTGGTATACCTGGCATCCAAGATGGACGAGCTCTTGTGGCATGAGAGAAAACCTCAGACAGAAACAAGGAATTCACCCCTGAGAGTTCCATCTCATGTCCCAGTCATCCCCCAAAGACCCATCTCCAAATACCATTGCATTTGGGCATTAATTTTAAAAACATGAATTGGGGGCGGGGGACACAGACATTAAACCTAAAGCATTCTGCTCCTGGCTTTCCAACATTTACTATATGTTCTTCTTATGTACAAAATACATTAGTTTCACCCCAACCACCCCAAAGTCTTAACTTGTTCCAGCATCAACTTTAAATGTCCAAAGTCTCATTTTCACTAACATTTAAATTAGACTTTGATGTATGATTTCTCCTGAGGAAAAATTCCTTTCTAGCTGTGAATTTGTGAGACCAAGCAAGTGATGTGCTTCCAAAATACACTGTTTGGAGAGACACGGATAGACATGCCCATTCTGGAAGAGAGAAATTGGAAAAAAGTGTTCAATCAAAACTGAAGGACAGGGAAAGTCAGGATGGCTCAGCGGATTAAGCCCTCGCTTTGAAGCCCTGAGGACCGAGGGATTGAGGATCAAATCCCGGCTCCGGCCCAGGCGGACCCACATGCTGAACTGGGATGTGCTTCCTGAATGCGGTGAGGCCCCCAGTTCAGTTAAAAAAAAAAAACCAAACAAAAAACACTAAAGGACAACCCATCACAAATGACTGTTAAAAAAAAAAAATTTAACTGAGTAAATTTGAGATTTATTTGGCTTTATTAAGTGATTCATGAATTGAGCGTCAACCCATCTAACAAATCAAAGGGGCTATCTGAGGGGGCATACAAAAATGAAGGGTCTTTATAAGAAGGGTGGGGCAAGGAAGCTATTAACAAAAGACAAGAAAAGATTGTTTTTAGGCCTGAACTTTTTTGGGGAGTAGGTTGAAGGGAAGATCAAGGGCTTTATCTTACAGATTGCCTCTTCTTATGGGGGGGGGGTGGCAGGGCAGAAGCCCCATGTGACAGAATACCTCATTGGTGCTGAGCAGAAAATTCCAGACTGGTTGATTTACATTTGGGGAGAGGTTGAAACTGCAGGTAGATCATGTATTCAATCTAGATTTGTTATCATTTGTTTTAGTCTTACTAGATCAAGTAAGAAAGTAGGCATTTTGGGACTGTAATTTTATCTTCAACACAACTCACTAGGTTTGCCCAAATAAGGCAACTGCGTAAGCTATAGCCAGTCAAATAATATCCTTGCTTTGCTTCTGAATCTTTTATATAAAGTTCTCTCTCTAGCCTCTGTCGATGGAGTGATTCTAACTACCTCTGGTTTGGTGCTGCCTGAATCAAACTGATTTTGTTCGAATATACTCTTAAAATTTTTAACATGCCTCAGTTTATCTTTCAACAGAAGAAAGGAGTGACTAATCCTAAGGAAGTAAAAACCTAGTGGGGCAAATTCCATTAGAACTCAATAACCCTCTTGCCTCCATGTTCTTCCTTCCAGACCTACAGAGAATGACAGTATCAACCCCACAGCCTGGTGGGGCCCCTGCCCATGTCCTGGCTCTCTGCTCAGGCCCCGTGGCTCTCCCAGATTGGGGTCCCTTGCTCATGGTTCTGCCAGGTGATCTTCTCCTTTGAAACCTAAGTGAAGGTGGCCATTCCCTCAAACCTGGTCATTTGGTGGAAGGGCAGCACTGATGATCCCTGAAAGCACTTCAGGGAGCATCGCTCCCGTTTTTGAGTAAAGCCTGGTTTCTGCTGAGATGGCTGATCCATAATAATGTTTTAATCAGAAGGTCAGTTGGCTACACTGTTAGTGTTGCTATGTTTTACAACATAGATAGTCTGAGAATTTTCCAAATCTTTCCATTCTGCTTTCTTTTTGATCAACAATTTTATCTTTAAGTATTTTTTTCTCTCCTTGTATTTTACTATAAGCCATCAGGAGGAGCCATGCCACACCTTCAGCACTGTGCTTAAAAAATTTTCAGTTAAATATATGGGATATGGTGAAGGGGATATTCCATATAAGGAAATTCACCACCTGAACTAAAATGGTGCCCCCCTGCCCCCATCACCGTCCAAAATGGCGACCCCTGAGGGCTGGGACTTTCCGGCCAACATCCTTTCAAACTAACCAATCCCCGAGCCCAATGATAGGCCCTATAAAAGTAAAAGTCCCCTGTCGGTCGGGGCTCAGTCTTTGCGAATTATCCTGCTGGGCCCACTGGTGTAATAAAGCTGTGGTCTCCCTGATCTCAGTGTGCTGCTTGAGTTCCCTCTGTCACCGTGTTCTGCAACAATGACAGAAGTAATGCCCTTAAATTAAGGGCATTACTTCAGAGCTGGCAAACTTATAAAAAAGAGTGTTACCACTTGCAAGTTCTACCTTCTACAAAACACTAAAACATGAACACAGTTCAGCCAAGTTCTTTGCCATTTTTTTTATTGTTAAATTTTTTAGGGTGACATTGTTTAATAAAAATCACGTTGGTTCCAGGTGCACAATTTCATACTGTTTCATCTATGTATTACAATGTGTGTTCACCACCCAGAGTCAGATTTTTTTTAATCACCATATATTTAGCTCCAATGATAACCTTTCCTCCAGTTTCCAAGAATGTGTTCCTCATTTCCATCTAAAACCTCACTGAAATGACCTTTATGGTCCATATATTTCTGTTAACCCTCTGTTAAGGATGATTTTGATATTCTTTAAGATTGAGACTTTTTCTAAAGCTCTCCCACTTTTTTCTTTCTTTTTTTGCCCCTGAGCTGTCACCATAATTTCCCACAATGATTTGTCTACTCATGGAAGTGTAAATATTTTGCAACATGAAATTGAAAATTCTTCCAGCTTCTATTCATTACCCAGTTCCAAAGCTGCTTCCACACTTTTAGACATTTGTTAAAGCATCACCTCACTTCTTGGTTTCAATTTCTGTCTTAGGTCGTTCAGGCTGCTGTGACAGAATATCATGTACTGAGTGACTTATAAACATTTCTAAAGTTCTAGAGGTTGAGAAGGCCAAGTTCAAGGCACTAGCATGGTCATGTTCTGGTGAGGACTTCTTCCTGGTTCATAACCTGCATCTTCATTATATGAAAGCTAATTCCATTAATGAGGGTTCCATCCTCACGACCTAGTCACCTCCCAAAGGCCCTACTTCCTAATACCATCACCTTTGGGGCTTAAGATTTGAACTTTGGGGGACACAAACATTCAGACCATAGCAGTATGCTTCTTTCCACTGCCCTGTCTTTATTCCCTGGTATTCCCAAATCCTCCTTATTTCTCTCTTTTCATGCTACAAAGCTTCCTGATAATTTCACCAAAGCCATGGTGTTCATTATCTCCTGATGGCTCTGGGAAATATATCATTAGCCCAGATCCAGACTCAAATATTCAGCACTTTATTAGGTATATTTATTTTAATATATCATTGGTTCTTCAAAACCATGAAGTGCCAAGATGAATTATCTTTATTCTCAAACATGCCTTTTTGTGTCTTTCTTATCTGAGAAAGGGATACTGTTCACTTCCCAAAAATGGAGCCATAATGAATTCATCCTTCTTGTCACCTCCCACATTCCTGGCCAATAAATTCTTTGAGTTTCATCTCAATGGAATTGGTAACCCCTCACAAGTAGTGCATTCCTTACTGCTTTAGGGAAGGGAATGTTGTTCAGGTCCTCCCAGGGAAAATGGTTCATGGCTCTCTGATTCTGTTCTGACTTGCTCACCATTCTGAGCCTTCTGACCTTTTCTTCTGTACTTTACCAAGGCAGTCATGTATCTCACCCTCAATGACTGCAAATCATCATCATATCCAAGCTCTAAGGTCACCATAATGTCAAAGGAGAATACTCTTATACCAATAAACTTTTACCTCCCTGATCCAATATCCTTACTATTCAAACTCATGCCCCCATTTTTTTTGTATTAGCCAGATGCTACAGCTTTTTTGGTGGATAAGCCATTTCTTCACATAGGACTATACTTCGTGCTTAAGCTGTGCTAGTTATTGGTCTATAGAACAGGGGTGTCCAACCTTTTGCTTCCCTGGATCACATTGAAAGAAGAAAAATTATCTTGGGCCACACATAAAATACACTAATGATATCCGGTGAGCTAAAAAAAAAAAAAAAGAAAAAGTGAGTTTAATATCACACACACAAAATCTCATAATGTTTTAAGAAAATTTAAGAATTTGTGTTGGGCCACATTCAAAGCTATCCTGCTGGGCCATGGTTTGGAAAACTTGGTCTAGATCGGGGGTGGCGAATCTATGGCACGCGTGCCCAAAGTGGCATGTGGAGCACTTATTTCGGCACGCGGAGCTGTGACTACTATTTAAAAAATTATTGTTTATGCTCTTATAGACATAAAAATAATCGATATCTCTATCTCACTCGATGGGTTGGCATGTGAGTCGAGCGAATATACTCTTATTTCATAAACTTTGGCATTCAATTGCCAAAAGGTTCGCCACCCCTGCTAGATCATACAGTCTAGATCAGAGTAAAATTGATTGTGAGGGTATTAAAATACTTGAATATTACAAATTATTAGTAACCCTTTAAGGAACTACAAAACATAAATGTATATAAAGTATATCTGTGAAACTAAAATTTCATAGTGGTGAAGTTGATTAGGGAAAAAAAAAACCATCTAAGAAATACCTTAGGTTAATGATAACAACAACAACAAAAAAGATTGAGAAACATGGGTCTAGAATAGCTCAGTTTTTCACCAAAGCACTCTGGGCATTTGGGGCTGGATGATCTTTATTGTGGGTGCTATCCTATGTATTATAAGATGTTTAGCACCATCTCTGATCTCTACTCATTAGATGCTGGTAACATTTTCCTCCTCCGTCTCCAGTTGTCACAACACAAAGGATCTCCAGACATTGCAAGGGTTCAAACTTTAGCACATATCAGCATCTCATGAAAGTCTTCTTAAAAGACAAACACCTAGGTTCTGTTCCCCAATGGGTCCTGAGAATTTGCTTTTCTAAAAAAATTAAGCAAAGTAGGGGTGAATTTTTAGTATGTATTCCATAAGATTGTTGTAAGGATTAAATGAAACAAGGCTGAGAACAGCAAGGACAGAAACCTTAAAGTTGTTGTGTGCATGGATTTTGTCAGAGAACAGCTGGGAGACCAGTGGCTGAAGCAGAGTAAAAAAGAGGGAAAGTAGAAGCAGATGAATTAAGAGCGATAGGGCAATGTCCATACTGTAGTATATCGATCATAGCAAGACTTTAAATTTAACTCAGAGTAATCAAGAACCACTGGAGTGTTTAGACGCGATGAGTGACATAATGACTTATAGTAGAAGGTTTATCTTGTCTGTAATGTAGCATGTACACTGAATGGAAGCCATAGTAGAAGCAAGAAGACTACTTAAGAGGATATTGCAACTAAAGAAGAGATATTGGGGTTTGAAATTAGTGTGGAATTGAGGAGACATGCTCAGCTTATGAAAATATCTCTTAATAAGTGTTGGCAGGATATGGTGATGAACTGCATAGGAGGTGTAAAAGAAAGAGAAACAAGGGTCACGCACGGATGACCTCAAGGGTGTTGGCTTGAATTGGAATATAAAGTTAGCATTTACTGATTAAGAGAACAATGAAGAAAGAGGAAGTGTTTTTGGGGTTTAGTATTAGACATATTAACTTGGAGGTGTCTTAAGTAGTGATGTTAAGGAGGTGATTGGATATATGAATCTGGAGTTTAGAAGAGGATCTGGACTAGAAACTTAAGTGCCCAGTTATAGTCCCACAGATGATATTTAAATTTCTGACACTGGAAGAGATTGCTTAAGAATAAGTACAGATCTAAAACAGTTAAGATCTGGGAGTTGAACGCTGCTGTATCAAAAACTTTTAATGTAATTGGGAGTTATAAGGTTATTATTAATAAAGTGGATTATGAAGAATTATTTAGCAGAATGATTAAAAAATACCGTAGTCAAATGTTCCTTGGTAAGATCATTGGGGCCAAAGCCAAAGAAAGTTATTATCCTTGGTCTTTGGAATTCACAGGGCTGCAGGATAAATTTATTGAAAAATTGAATTTGCATGTATTCCTGTATCCATAAACCATAATAACTACCTCTGTAAGCCAGTTATAGGAATTAGAAAATGTCTAACTCTGTTATTATTTTATTTGAAGAAGAGTTTAAATTTGTTTTATGCTGCACAAAGAACTTATTTGATGTATATTTCATGAGCCATGGTTGAGAGGGAACATTTTATATGGGAATATATGAAAGTTTCTAATCAAACATTTATGTCAGCAAAAATTTTCTTTTGTGGAAGAAAGTTAATGTGATTAAAAAAAAAAAGTAAAAAGGGCATGATAATGCCCTAAAGATACTAATCCATTTTGAACAAGATAGTCGGCAGGGCGCAGCCCAGGTAATGAACAAATCTAGACAATTGGATTGAAGTCAGGAGCCTGGGCCATCGGCACAGCCTATGACCACGGCTTTTGCAATGGAAGGTTACGGTATTTCCACTCTCTTAGTGAACGCTGAGCCCATCTGTTACATCTGCTTAATCACACAGATCGTCTGAGTGCTGTGTTACCAAGTAACCGCCTTTAAGTAGCTTCAGACGCTTTTATATTTGAAACAATGGAGAAAACAATGAAGTTTAGTTTAAATGAATGTAGGATCTAAGATGAGCAATTTCTGAAGGGAAGATAGATGCTTTAAAATTTATTCAGGGGAAGCCGGGATGGCTCAGTGGGTTAGGCGCTCACTTTGCAGCTCGGGGGACCGAGGATCGAATCCCGGCCCCGACCCGTGCGGACCCATGTGCTGGGGAGCTCCCCCAGTTCAGTTCTCTCTCTGTCTCTGTCTCTGTATCTCTCTCTCTGTCAAAATAAATAAATAAATAAATAAATAAATAAATAAAATTTATTCATTCATTTGGTATAACGTATTTGTTGTCAGCCTCCGTCTTCTTCAGCGATTCCAAGCGGATACCCCGACAGCTTGTGGCTATGGGCTTGTTTTCTCCTTGGAAGATGAGTTAATTTTCGCAGGACCTGTGCATGATTTTAAAACCTTCACCAAGGCTCCACTTTCTCTGCCATTCTTTATCTTCTACATGGCCTATTGGAGATTAGAATAGTCTAACATTCTAGTAACGACAACTGGGTCCTTGATTTCAAGTTCTTGAGTTCTGTACTATGATCTGCCTCTACTCCACTATGCCATTTTCTGCCCATAGATGTTGGATCTGCGGCACAAGGGAAGAACTCTGGGTATCTGAGTAGCTCAGAAGACCAAACACCTTCACCTGTTTACTTCTTCCCCCTTTTTGGTCCAGTCCTCATGTCTGAGTATTGACCCAGGCTCCCTTCTTAGTCAGCCTAAGTCGTGTTCCTGTCTCATGGCCTCCTCTCTAGCACTTGAGTCCTGACCTTAATATATATCATTCAACTAGCTGGACTTGAGATTGGGCCATCCTTATGGTTGGTAGATCTTAGCTTATATTCATAGATCTCATGTAAATCAACTATTACTTGCTTGACAATCAAGTGTTCTATTCTCCGTCCTTGATTGGAGGCCATGGTGCTCATCAGCTGTCTGTAGTGAGAGTTGGGCCCTACAATACTGTGTCTTGACCACATGGCGTCCTTTCTGGAACAATGTGGGAATCTGTTCCCCTAGACTCCCTCCTTGTTTAAGCTCAATGTTGTCCTTATTCCACCTCTTCTCCTCTCTCTTCACTCCCTTCTGGCATAGTATAGGTTTTCAATCATCTAGGTAATTTGAGGTAGTAAAATATAAGCACGTTAACATTCATTTGTTATAAAAATCTGATTTTAACTAACACCAAATTTTTACTTCCAAACTTACGTGGAACACTGTGGCTCAGGATTATTTTTACTGAAATTGTGTCAATTTCACGAGCCTTTCTGCAGTTAGAAATTTCTTTCTCCCCCCATTTCATTTGTCCTTTATTTAATTTATATTTAGTGAGTATGTTCCCATCCAGAGATAAGATACATAGTTTCTTCTAGTTCTTTCTGTTTGTTGTTATTGTTATTGTTGATATAACATTGGTTTATAACAGCGGTGTCCAAACTTTAGCCCCCCTGGGCCACATTGGAAGAAAAATTGTCTTGGGCCACACATAAAATATACTAACACTAATGATAGCTGATGAGCCAAAAAAAAAAAAAGTTGCAAAATATCTCATAAGTTTTAACAATTTGTGTTGAGCCTCATTCCAAGCTGTCCTGGTTGCAGGTTGGACATGCCTGGTTTATAACATTAAGTTTCAGGATATACCATTATACTTCAATATCTATGTACCCTGAAAGTCTAGTTTCAAGGCTGAATTAAGAACCATAATGATAAGGGGAAGCCAGGATGTCTCTGCAGGTTAAATGCTCACTTTGCAGCCCTGGGGACTGAGAATTGAATCTGGCCCTGGCTTGTGTGGACCCATATGCTGAACTGGGGTGTGCTTCCCAAGCAGGAGGCGCCCAGTTTGGTTCTTGCCTCCAGTTTGGTCCCTGGCTTGAGGGGACGTACCTCCCATGCAGGAGGCCCTCAGCCCAGTTCAAGCCCTGTGAGGCCCCTGCCCACCTGTGTGGAATGACACCATAAGAAAAAACTGATAACGTACAATTATGGAGACTAGTCTGGGCCCTTCCCCTTCTCTCTGTTTCTCTCTGTCTGTATGTCTCTGTCTCTGTCAAAAACAAGAAAATAAATCTTAAAAAAAAGAACCATGATAGATCTTACGTGTATCCTCCACAAGGATCAACACACCTTTCCCTGCACTTTCTTCCAACCAAAAGTGAGTGAATTTTTTTATCCCATTTTTTCCCCTTTATCTTATGTTTAAAACTGATTTGTACTGGCATATTTAATTTTATATAACCTTAGTTCTATGACTGACTTTGATCTGATTACTTTAAAAAGAAAATTGAAGCTACTCATTAGCTATGACATGATTTCATTCCACACAGGTGGATATGAGGCTGCACAGAGCGGGAACCGAATTGGGGGCCTCCCACATGGGAGGCAAGAATCTTAGCCACCACCCCAGCAGTTACCAATTGCACCACAGTTCAGCACATGGGTTTGGGTTTGCACAAGCTGGGACCAGGACTCGATCCCTGGAACTAGCAGTTGCAAGGCAAAAGTGCTCATCCTGCTGAGCTGTCCTAGCATCCCTCATTCAATTCTCTTAGATACAGGATATGTTTTATTCTTAATATTCTTATCTCAGGACCTAGAATTGGGATAAATATATTTCCCTTTTCTCCTTTCTTTTTTTCCTATTGATTCCAACAAAATAAAGTCTAGAAAATGTCATTCAATTATAAGTTGTCACCTGCCCTTCATCATTCCAGTCCAGGGGTCATGGCAACAATGAGGCTGTCATACAAGGAGTCCTCAGCACTTGTTTCAATGACAGAAAAAGAGAAAGCACTTGTGCTCAGGTTATAGGAGCAGAGCCTGCATTTAGATTAAGACCGCATAAGTTAATACAATATTGGGCAACCAGCATGACTTCTGAGCACAAAACGAACCACTTGTGTTTCACCTTCAGAATCAGCTTCTTGAACACTAAGGTGAAAAAATATTAGATTTTTGGGGAAGTTGGGATGGCTCAGCAGGTTAACTGCTCACTTTGCAGCCCTGGAAACTGAGAATTGAATCCTGGCCCCGGTCCCTGTGGACTCAATGTGCTGAACTGGGATGTGCTTCCCATGCAGGAGGCTCTGAGTTCGGTTCTTGCCACCCCTCCCACCCCACCCCGATTCAGCCCCTGGCTTGAGGGGGCATGCCTCCCATGTGGGAGGCTCCCAGCCCACTTCCCACCCTGTGCAGACCCTGCCCACCTTTGTGGAATGAAACCATGTTGAAAACTGATGATGTACAACTATGGAGACTGCTCTGGGCCCTCCCCTTTCTCTCTGTCTCTCTCTGTCTTTGTCTCTCTCTGTCTCTGTCAAAAACAATAAAATAAATCTTAAAAAGAAACATAAAAAATTAGATTTTCATTAAATTTACTCTGCTAATTACGTAACTTGGTTCACAGATGAACAAAGCAAACAAAAAGAAGCAGGAGAAAAAGATTACAAACAAGGGAAACAAATGATATTCTCTGCGTTCCGTATTAAATATAGGACCATGAGGAGGTCTGGTACAGAAAGGTATATAACATGAGTAATTGCTTTCTGTTGAGGATATATTTTGCTAAATGTTGTGTAAGCATAAAATCAAAATCAACATACCCTTAAAAAAAAACTCTTTGAATAGCAAAAGGATAATTTATAAAATACAATTTCAGTAGTACTGTTTTCTCATTGAAAATTAAAAAAAAAATTTTTTTTTTAATCATTGTTTGGTGTTTTGATTGACTAGAAAGATTTATTTTATTTTATTTTATTTACCTTGTCTTATTCTGAGAGGTCATGGTTTGGGTGGATTGATTATTTTCAGGGTAGTTCTCAACAGACACTGGCTTCAGATCTCAGCCTGTGTAAAACGAACAAGGAGCACGTTTTCACCAGATGGAAGCCTGCAGTAATAGCTAAGTCAGGTTCCTGTCACCAGGCTCATGCCACCCAAGTAATGAAAGCCCCTTTTGTACGCTGCACACCATTTGCTGGAAACATTAGTTAAAATTGGCTAATCTTCACTCTGCATGTCTTCTCTCAACCTGATGTTATTTTCTGGGAAAAAGATGAGGTTTAGGATCAAGATATTACACTCAAAATGAGACATTTTTTATACTCATAATCCTTAGGTCATTGCCATATTCAGAATTATATTTAGATAAAATTTAGAAAGCCCATTTTCATTCTGAGCTGCTCAGTTTTCAGAACTGTCAAATTTCACACCACCATTTCTCATTTCTTCTTGACAGACCAAATATTTGCATCTTGGGGAAACCAGAATATTCAATAATTTTAAGAATTTAGCAGATATTTTACCTAAAGCCAGATTTTACACTTAGTTGTGAGTTGCATTTGAAAATAACAGTATAACTTTTCCAAAGTATAATTGGGATCTTTTGTTTATTTATTTATTTTTTTGAGGTCTGACATAAACTATGAGTTCTATCTTTTAAAGCTATTTCTTCTTTGCCCACTTTTGCCATTTTTTCTCTCATATGCTGTAAAATGTCAGGTTACAAATTGATAAGCCACTATATCCTATTTTCTTTCCATATATAAACAATTTTTATACCATGGATTTGTGAAAGGCTTCCAATTAAGGTTATTCTGTACAAGAGGAGCTCGTTTGTGACTGTTCACGATCAGATTTTGTTGTCTCTTGCTTAATCTGCAGTTCTCTGCCAAAGGTAAACTTACTTAGCATCTCATTTGGTGCAAACAAGTTTATTTGCTTTACAGGAGCAGATTCCTCTAGGGAACTACAAACTATCATATACCAATGCTTTGAGAAATGGAAAGTGCTATACACACAGAAAACATTGTTATATTTTCTGATAGCTTGACTTCCATTTTAAGAAATACTTTTGAGAAGTTATTAATATCATGAAACAACGCTGCTTGATTAAAACTTTTTTAACATGGCTCTTCTATATTAAAACAAGGCTGTTGAAGATAATTTCTATTCCTGAGAGTGGCGAAGGCTGGTGTTCTCTCTGCTTACCCAGCAGTGTTGTGAAAAGGCAATGGGATTAGAGAGAACTGCATAAGATTAAGAAATAAAACAGAGTTCAGCCTCTGCTCTGTTACTTTTCTCTTACATTGAGCCTGTTTGAGACTCAGTTTCCATATCTGTACAATGAGGATGAATATACATACTTCACCTAGTTTTTGGAATGAACAATAATCATGAGTTTTAAAGTGCTACACAAAGTTGGTTATCACTAAGATTTATTTATTGATGTATTGTTTTTCATCAGAGAATCATGCACCCCAAATGTGCTTTTACAATTATTTTCACTAAGCTGCAATTTAGTATTATTCTATTAGCCAAATTTGAAGGATAATATAAATATTTATTTTTTAATTGTTTTTGACAGAGACAGAGAGAAACAGAGAAAAAGGGGAGGACCCAGAGCAGTCTCCAGAGTGACATGTCATTAGTTTTTGATATTGCTTCACTCCACAGTTGGGCGCGGGTCTTTACAGGGCTGGAACCGGGTAGGGGACTCCCCCATGTGAGGCACGTCCCCATGAGCTGGGGGCCTCCTACATGGAAAGCACACCCAGGGTAGAAGCTAAACCAGGGACCTCCCACATGGGAGGCTCACCCTGGTGAGAACCAAACTGGTGGCACCAGATCAGCATACAGGTCCGCATGGGCCACGGCTGGGATTCGATACTTGGACCGTGGGGCTGTGAGATGAGAGCTCAACCGGCTGAGCCATCCTGGCATCCCCAAGTAGTATTATAAGAAGACCCAAACTATTTTCTATTTACTTCACGATAAAAAAGTGATTGAGGAAATTGTTTACACCTCACACTGTGTCTTTTTTATGAGGACCTATAGATGTGACACACACTTTTCAGAATATCAGTGTGTTTTTTAAAGACAATTTTCCATTTTTACTTTTCAAGTCATATAACTGATTGTGTTTCCTCTTCACACTAGCTTGTAGGTAGCTCTGAGTTATATCCATGGTTTATATCTAGTAAAGTATATATGACTTTATGATATGTAGTTTAATCTTACCACTATCTTCAACTTACTTCTGGCTGTATTTTCCTTTTCTTCATAATTTTCTCTGTCTACACTCCTCATATGCTACATGTATTTTTGAAAGCTAC
>PVKE010010781.1:0-41705 GCA_004027555.1 Craseonycteris thonglongyai
GGAGCTGGGCACATAATGCAATGCATGGGTGATGTGATGTGGAGTTGTACATCGGGAAACTATCTAATTGTTACCAACCAATGTCACCCCATTAAATTTAATAATAAAATATAATAATATTAAAAAAAAAAAGCTGGCAAGGCCAAAGGGCCACTACATTCCGAGGAATCTATATGTCTGATGGAAGACAATCCTGTGAGTCTAGCTGACATATTTCTAAACCTGAATATCTATGATTTAATAATTCAGGATTTTCTTCTATGTTGAAAAGCGGTTTATATGCTGTTATGAATACAGAGAGTACAATAGCCTTTGGATTCATTTATACCAAGTTGGATTTTTTTCTGACTCTGATACAAATGCAATTTTTGTATTTTCAAATTGTTTCATGTTGAAAGCCTATCACCCAAGTGAGATTTGCATCTTTGGTTACCTTTTAGTCATTAATTCATGTATTATTTATTTATCTATATGTTTATATATATCTATCTACCTATATCTAGCTATCTCTCTATATCTACATCTACGTCTACGTCTGCATCTACTTCTATATCTATCTTTTTTTTTTTTAATAAATTTTTTTTTAATATTTATTTATTTACTTATTTATTTTGACAGAGAGAGAGAGAGAGAGAGATACAGAGACAGAGAGAGAACTGAACTGGGGGAGCTCCCAGTTCAGCATATGGATCCGCATGGGCCGGGGCCGGGATTCGATCCCCGGTCCCCGGCGCTGCAAAGTGAGCGCTTAACCCACTGAGCCATCCCGGCTTCCCCTATATCTATCTTTAAGCCAGGACATTGTTGCAGGTCCTGTATAAATGGGGGTAGATATGCAAATGTTAGGCAGAAGACCAGTCCCTCAGGAATTTACGGTTTCATGAGGTTGACAAGCACACAAACCCCAGCAACCCGAATGTCAGTGCATTTCTAGATGGGATGGTGGCTGTGATCAACTACAGCCACCCTACTTCAATTCGGGCCTGGATGGCCCCAAAACTGGACTTGAGGCATCAGAAGACCTCTTTCAGGCATTGTAAGAACTGAATAATCTCTTGTCTCATTGTGTTGTATTCCAAGGCTCACATAATCAACACTATTTAACAAAAACTTTGAATAAATATATTGTGGACTCTGAATTAGTTCTCCAGCTCCCATACCATGAGTCAAGTGATTGTTTTTTTGTTTTTTTGTGTGTTGTTTTTTTTTTTTATTTTTGTTATAATTATCTCGTGACAGGCAGGAGAGGAGGAAAAAAATGAGTGAAGTTAGTAAAAGTGGGACCTTTTGTTTTCTGTAGGTCTAGTATGTGCTAATTAATGGCAGTACACAGAATGTGTTGTATAGATATGGTAAGATTCATTGATTAATGGAAAGTCTATTCTTTCCTGAGACTAACAAGGGGCCAAAAGGGTGATTGTTGGGAAAAGGAAAGCAAATTTAGAAACCACTTGGGTTAGGATGTTAGACATAAGTGAAAAATCTACTTGAAACAGATTTTGGTATCTTGTTTCAAATGACCGTGAACTTTCTTTCCTTGTCTCCATTGTTTTTATAAACATGTCCTCATCCTCAAGGAGGGTTCAACAACGAAGAGTACACACGACTTCTCCCAAAGTCTTATGATATTGTGTAGAAAAATTCATTTAATTCATGTGGTGGAGTTGGATGGGTTTTTATTGTATTTTTAACAGAGTGATTAGAAATGTGTGTCTCCACATTAAATAAACCATTCCGTCATACAGTAGAAGTAATATTTCCCTTGACAAGGTACATTTGTTACTAAGAATAAGTATCTAAAATGCAAGTGCCTCTAAACACGTATCTTTTGAAACAAGATTCTGGATAAGCAGGGCAGGTCCTCTGAAAAGACCTTTGATAATATTTGAACCAGCCCTTCTGTTAATATCCCCACATCAACCTCTTTGATTTGGTGAGTCTATGTGAGGCAGGTTATTTTGTGGCAGAATATTGGGCTAATGCTGCCTCAAAATGTGCCGAACGAGTCAGTCCCTTTCTTTCGCATTGGTGTGATCAAAACTCGGACCTAAACTACTTGTGTGTACAAATAAGTTCACAGGTTGGAGGGGTAGAAAGTAGACCCTTTCGTTGTTGTACGGCTTCCAGGGTGGATTTTAGGGACAAGATGACAACAGACATGCCTAGAAAGGCAAGGATAAATAGAACAATAATGAGCGTTTCCCCTCTTTAATCTGCACAGACCTGAGCCTTTTTTTTTTTTCTTTTCTTCTTCTTCTTCTTCTTTATTTTAGTCATGTCAAGTTAACCATATGACACCCAGGGAGGGAAGAAGGCAGGGTGACAGAGTGAATAAATATGCTATGTCCAAAAGCCACAAAGCAGCTTCATGTTGGAGCATTTTACCCTCTTTAAAAATGTCTGAGTCATCCCTAAAGCCTTTCTAAAAACAATTTAGAATAGCTGTGTCTAAGGCAAAATATGCTGACCTAGCCTAAGAGAGAGAGAGAGAGAGAGAGAGAGAGAGAAAGAGAAAGAGAGAGGGAGAGAGAGAGAGAAAGAGAGAAAACTAGTAGGGACACAAAATTAATGACCCTGTGATGTTTCTAAAGGGACCTTACCTGGCATGTATACTCACTGCCTCATTTGAAGGTGACATGTTTTCTTCCTCGAATAAACAAACAGTTGTGCTTCTTCAATGCTCAGTCAGAGAAATTCTCCATAGATGAGACTGAAGGTGATAAAAAGCTGAAGTCCACAACTTGAAGGGCCTATGACTATGATATTCGATGGAGGAGGTACTCCCTTGGGTTTGGTTGTGTCTGGATCTGCTTATCACCCATGGAGCTGGGGACGACTGGTATTTATCTAACACACAGAGCTGTGACAGAGGGTGACTCAGGCCAGTGCGTTTAGCACTGGGGCCCGGGCTTCTCTCTACATATTTGCCCTGCCACCCAGCCCTGGATCCTGGATCTTAATGCCCAGGTGCTGAGCCTCACGTCTAAAATTCTGCCTGAAAAAATGTATGTGCCTTTGGGAAAAGACAACCATTCTTTTCCTCCAGAAAAGTCAGGATATAGGTGCATAAACCTACCATCTGGAATGATGGTAATGTAGAAAAACTCCTGGGCAATCTGGAATGTTTTTCCATGCTCAAGCCAAAATATGCAAAGTTTGCATGCCTGTCAGTAAATGTATCTCAGCCCTTCGAGATGACAGATGCTGCCTTTCTGACAGAGGTGATGTTGCACGGCTCTCTTCACTGTTGCTCAGAAAAAGTATGACGTTTTTATCCTCCACCCTCTTCTTTGACCAGACCCTGCTTTTCCCCTGCACAGCCTCCCCCACCCCCCTCTGAGGTTTGGTCCCTCGAGTCTGTAATTGGCAGGAGATGAAGCGATGATGGGGAGTGATCCCAGTCAATAGCTTTGATTAACAATAAGGTGGGAAATTAGCAATGCTAGCATGCAGCCTCCCTGCCCTCTGCCTCCTCCATATGCTGCTTCAGTCCGTGCTGGCGGCCTCACAGAGGGCAGTGGGAGCCCTCAGCCTGCTTTGAAGTGCAGCAAAGGTGCAGGCAGAGCCGAGCATTAGGGAAATTAAGGAGAAGCAGGAACCGTGAGCCATGAGGCTGACACCTTCGCCCAGTGTCCTGTGCTGCAGGAGAGGCCCAGAGGATGTGTGCTGTGTGTTGTCCCTGTGTGTCTTTCTGTCACGTGTGGATCTCCTTGTGTCTGGACATGCTGTGATCGAAATGGCAACTGCTGTTACTACTGTGAACCCATCAGCAGCTCTGGTGTTGTTTTCGACAGACCCTCAAGACCCAGAGAGGGGCGACGACCACGGGACGCCCATCCCCACCTCTGATAACGATGACAATTCGCTGGGCTACACAGGTAGTGTTTCCCGACTTCTAACGGCCCATTCCTCATCCAATGCCTCCATCTCCATCCATCATCAACCACCTGTGTAAAATGATCTAATCCTCCCTGCTTCCAGCTAACCACCCCACAACTTCTTGTCCTCATTTGCTAGACTTCCTTCTTCGGATAGGAGGTTGTTTTGTTATAAAGTAAACACTGTGGGGGAAAGACGTTTGACATGAAAACTGCATGCACCCTTGTTGTCTGTTTTTAGTACCTAGTAATGAATGCTCATCAGCCTGTAACTGTGAAATTGCTCATATGTTTGGAAGGATACTCTTTCTTAGAGATTTAACATTTCACTAAATCGCTATCAGAATAAGTAAAAGGCTACTGATTGGGTTTTTTAATTACCTGTATATATTTTTGGTTACACTGGTAGTCTTAGCAACAACAAAAAGCCAACTCTTAACATAAGAGTGATGCGGATTATAAAAACCAACTTATATTTTAGGATGATGTTTGCATGATTTCTACTTCTTAAATAGATGCATGTGTACACCAGTATAAAAGTAGCAAATTAACTAATTGAATGTGTTGGAAATAATTCATATTATAAATGTCTAAGAATTATCACCTTGAAAATATGTTAATGTTGCATACAGAATTTGTAAGTATAGTTATAAATATAATTGTATAAGTTATATCTCTAACTCTGATACAATTTGACTAAAACTTTAGATAAAAGCAAACAATAAAATACATCACTCATAACCCACTGAATCAGATAATGATATGATAGTGATCTTGTAGTAATAGCTACAATTTATTATTTTTATTAGTTCTTTATTAGCACAGATCTCTATAAAATTGACTAGGTTGTGGGCTGTGAAGGTGATGATATGTGTGTGTGTGTGTGTATTGGGAGGTGGGGCAAGCCAGGGATCACAATTAGAGATAATGATGAATTTTTCATTATAATCTTACTGATAACCGTGTTAAAAAGAGAATGATCCAACAGACACATTTCACTTTGGTATAGAAAAATAAACTTGTACTTTACTTTAGAAGCATCCTCATTATCTTACATACAATTGTCTCTAATATTATCCCTTATCTACATAATTTGGGGCTTTAAACACTTGAAACAAGTACTAAATTAATAACACACACCTTTATAAGCAACTTTAATATTTATTATATTTAATTTGGCCTTACAGATTTATCATTCTTATTTTACTCTTATCTTTGATGGTAAGAATTGAGATTAAAGGACCAACAAATCAAAGACTTTGGTGGTGAGATTGTCAGGGAGTTGGTGTGATACTTTTCCAGAAACTTAGCTAGAACCAGAGTTGCAAATGCCATTTCTTAATACAGTAAATACTGAAGAAGTTTTTATGTATTTGAAAAGAGGAACCAGGGCCATGTTCTTTCTCATGGGCAGCATTCACCAGTGAATCAGATTTCTATTCCCTCATGCTCACAGTCTAAACAACTGCATTGTTTAGACACACTAATGGGGTTTGCTCTTTGTCTTTTATGGATTTTCTGAAAATTACACATAACCAATGCATAAATCACAATGAAGCATTGAACTGAGAGAACTTTAATGACAATGCATTTAAGACTAATATAGCTTTTTTTACATTTTCATTCCGATTTATTTTTTTCCCTCTGGTGAATTAGTAGTCAGATTTCTACTATGAAACATCATCAGCTGAATTAATACAAGAGAATAAACATAAAATTAGCTCTACACTGTATAAGAAAACTAAAGCAGCACATTTAATGTAAAGTGACTGGAAAACAATCTTATGAGCAATCTTATTCCTGAGACTGTAACCAATTACAACACCCTAGTACAAAGGAGGTTTATTCTGTATATTTTGTTTCAGTAAATTTTGGGTTATTCAGAAACCTCTTTTCTACTATATACATTTAATGTGCTATTTGTGTCTCTTTCATCTGCATATTCACCATTTCTTTGTTCAGTAAAAGCTCCACTGAAAGTGATAAGAAAAATTAAATAGGGAAATTATGTATTGTTTGCTTGACAACATTTATAAAGCTTTGAAGTTGAAGTAATCATACAAAGTATTACTTGAAACTATCTACAGATTTTTCTTTGTTTTGTGTGTGTAGTCTGTGTGTGAGAATTTGGTTTACTGTGATCACATGTGATTAAATTGGTAGAATCTTTATATTATATTAAAGGTAATTTGGTTCAGAGAGAAGAGTGATGGCCTAAATACTCAGGAACATTTTTAAATATTCAATGTAAATTGTCTATAGGTAAGTATGTCTAGAGTTTGATAACCCTGGATATATGCAGCAAGAACCTTGTTAGAAGTAAAATACAAATATGAGGCCTCTTAGAGAATTTTTAAAATGCAGTTGTCAAATTTGATATAGGTTAAATTGCAAGATAAATTTCTATGGAAGTTCATTAAATGTATTGAGTACTTTTCACAGGGTCTATATTTTCTGCACATTGTCTCAACATGACTATGCAAGTTGTATATACTGAATGTTTATTATTTAGTACGTGTTGCTTCACATCATTGACATGACATGTGAGCCTCTTCCTATTTCTAACAGATATGAGGTCTGTCCAGAAAAACTCCAGCCATACATGCCTCTATTTTTCATATTACATGGCTGAATATTTTCTGGACATCCCTCGTATATATGATTGTGTGTGTATGTGTGTACATGCACAAGTAAAGTTTCACATAGGAGTCTATACAATTCTAGAAAAAATGTTTTGGGAAGTATGGAATGGTTCCAAAAGAAGATCAGCAGTCCACTGAAATGTACATCCACACAGCCCAGTTCTTCCCTTGTTGAATACGACCAAGAGTGTAATTTCCACAGCAAAGTAATTTTTCACTACAACATCTGTTCTGCTTCTCAAACCATTTGGGACCACCACTCTTGAATTGACACATCAAACTAGAATCCATGGATCCCATATCATCCACATAAATTCCTCTTTTTTTTTTTTATTAACAATCTCATCAACAAGTCATAATCTCTTAATGATAATACTTGCAGCTTAAACCATATACCCTACTTATCTAAATTGTATTAATATAAGTAATTTAACTGAGAGTCTCAGAAAAATTTGTAGAATTCAGAGTAGAAGCTTATATTGATTCTTTTTTCTTTACCATCTCCAGTTACAATATTATAAAGCCATCTAATGTTTGAAAATACTTTGGTCTTCTGCTGATTAATGAAGACAGAGCAATTTCTTTCTTTCTTTCTTTTTTTTTATTGTTTTTGACAGAGAGACAGAGAGAGAGAGACAGAGAGAGAACTGAACTGGGGGAACTCCCCAGTTCAGCATATGGGTCCGCACAGGCCAGGGCCGGGATTTGATCCTGGGTCCCTGGGGCTGCAAAGTGAGCGCTCAACCCACTGAGCCATCCCAGCTTCCCAACAGAGCAATTTCTAAGGTGGCACTGTGGTGTATTATTAAAGTGAATTTGTACGTTATTTACAGACAAGTTACCTATTTCCTGTTTAACCAGGCATAGATAGCATAAATATTTGAGATTATTTAACTGTTCCAAGTATATAGCCTTTGTTACAGAAACAATTAAGATGGGTTATTAAATCAGCACTTTGTGGGGTCAGATACACATCCCAAAGAGGTTGAATATCTAATAATCCATGTATTTTTGAAGGAGTTTATTTGAAAAGTACATTGTTTATTGAACTTTGAAACTGCATATAGAGTTTTATGAATTTGAAAAAAAAAATAAGTAACATATCTAAGAATATTTAAATGTCTGAAATATACCATATTTTCCGGCGTATAAGACGACTGGTCGTATAAGACGGCGCCCTAATTTTACAGTTAAAACATAGGTTTAGGCCTATATTCGCTGTATAAGACTACCCCCCACTTCCGAGGCTATAGTCTTATACAGCGAATATAGGCCTAAACCTATGTTTTAACTGTAAAATTAGGGGGTCGTCTTATACGCCCGGTCGTCTTATATGCCGGAAAATACGGTATGCATAATCCATACACAGCTTTAGACAGTGATCGTAAATTTAAAAAGTTTATTGATATATAAAAACTCAGGGAATAAGTGGAAGCTGATGACAAACTAATGACATTTTTTTTTTCTAAACTTATTTGTTTATTGTCTCTGATACAGAGAAAGAGACAGAGACAGAGACAGAGAGAAGGGGGAGGGTCCAGAGCAGTCTCCATAGTTGCACATCATCAGTTTTGGGTACATTTTCACTCCACAAGTGGGCGTGGAGCTGCCCAGGGCAGGAACCTAGCCGAGGGCTCAGGGGCTGCACAGGGCAGGAATCTGGCCAGGAGCCTCCCACATGGGAGACTTGCCCCTGCTGGGGCTTCCTACATGGGAAGTATGCCCTGGGCAGGAGCCAAACCAGCAATCTCCCATTTGGGAAGCTTGCCCCAGTGAGAACTGAACTGGGGGCAACCCCATTTCAACATGTGGGTCCACACGGGCCAGGGCCAGGATACGATCCTCGGACCCCAGGCTGCAGATGAGCGCTCAACCCACTGAGCCAGCCCAGCATCCTCCTAATATCATTTTTAATCTATTTTTAGAAAACAGTGATTAGTAATTAGAACATGTTAACTTTATTTGTTTTTCTGACTATCAAAAAGTCTCTAAATTTATTTAGTAATATCTAAAATATATTATTTGCCACCAATTCTATAACATAATATTTCCCATCTTCACAGGTCTGTTAAAGATTAATCTCCTCTATCACAATAGTGTATCAGGGAAAAAGCTAAATGCAAATGTAAGCATCTTAAAACCAAAAACTATCAGAGTTATGTTAGTGTCAATTCAAGTAAAAATCTAACCATGGAATATCAGAAATTTCAGAGTAATTTCAAAAGGGGATAATAAGAGTCTTCTACCCATCAATACTACCAACACGTAAAATTTGAATATAATTTTGTTTAGAAGAAAACAAAATATATTCACATGTATGAAAATATGTATCTGGGACAAAATAGTATGTTTGTCCAGAGGCACAGAGATGGCAATTCCAAAACCAGGTTTTGTCTCGTGTTTTACAATCTCCAAAGGTAACCGCTAATTGGATGATGACGTTGATTTTTCTGTCACTGTATTTTTAATTGTGTAATAGCACAATTAAAATAGAACAGAAAGTCCATTCTGGCAAATGCATTTTTTTTTATTGTTTTTTTTTTGTTTGTTTGTTTGTTTTTATTTATTTATTTATTTATTTTTCATTTTACTTTTGACAGATAGAGAGACAGAGACAGAGACAGAGACAGCTAGAGAACCGAACTGTGGGAACTCCCCAGTTCAGCATGTGGGTCCGCCTGGGCCGGAGCCGGGATTCGATCCTCGGTCCTCGGGGCCTCAAAGCGAGCGCTCAACCTGCTGAGCCGTCCCGGCTTTCCCTTTTTTATTGTTTTTGACAGAGAGAGAGAGAGATAGAGATAGAGAGATACAGAGACAGAGAGAGAACTGAACTGGGGGCACTCCCCAGTTCAGCACATGGGTCCGCATGGGCCGGGGCCAGGATTCGATCCTCGGTCCCCGGCGCTGCACAGTGAGCTCTTAACCCACTGAGCCATCCTGGCTTCCCAATGCATTTTTTTAATGTATGTGTTGATACTAATAACTAGCATTCATTATCACTTTATGTGTGAATGCAGTTTTCTAAATATTTTACATGCAGTAACTCATTTAATCCTTATAACTGACTCAGAAGGTTTTATTATTAATAGTAGTCCAAAATTAATTATGCATTTTCTTGAGGAATCTGGGATGGCTCAGTGGGTTAAGTGCTCACTTTGCAGCCTTGGGGACCAAGAATTAAATCTCAGCCCGGGCCCATGAGGATCCATCCATATGCTGAACTGACTGAGGTGGGCCTCCCACATGGGAGTTTTGTTCTCACCATCCCCCCCAGTTCAGCCCCTGATTCGAAGGGGTGAACCTCCCATGTGGGAGGCCCCCAGCCCAGTTCCCACCCTGCACAGCCCCCACCCACCTGTATGAAATGAAACTGAGTTAAAAACTGATGACGTACAACTATGGAGACTGCTCTGGGCCCTCCCCCTTCTCTCTGTCTCTCTCTGTCTCTCACTTTCTGTCAAAAACAATAAAATAAATCTTTTAAAAAAATTAAATAGGGTAGCCATGTTCCTTCTACACAACAGTACCGTTCTAGTCACCAATATTATAGGTCTCTGCTAATTCTCAAACATTTATTATCATCACAATAACTAATGCACATTTTAAAAAAATGTTATAAGTTTATTCAAGACAAATTGATGACACATGCTGGGAAGCCAGAGTTCAAGTGCTCCTCCTAATGCATATATATATATATATTTTTAATCAAATGGGACAGAAGCTTTAACTAAATCTAAGCAGGTCCCTGCTCTACCTCCTTATTCTTGAACTCCCTTCCCTTAAACAATCTACCTCTTACTCTTTTAGGTACTTCTTCTGGCAATTTCCTTCATATTTTAAATAACAAGTATGCATCCACATATGTTTCTAATACTTCTCAATTTGTCAGGTTTAAGCATTATTTAGCAAATCTTCCCCCCACCCATTCTTTCACTATCACATTCTTAATTAAATTCACAGTCAGAGTTTACTTTGATATGACTAAGCATGTTGTCCCTAGGTGAGATTACTACTACAGAGCCAAGTAGAATATACTGTATTAGCATTTCCTTCTTTATATAAGATTGTTCATTTTATGGAGTGAATAGTTGCAGCTTTGGGGGATGCTAGGATAGCTCAGCAGGTTGAGCACTTGTCTTGCAACTGTGAGCTCCTGGGATCAAATCCTGGCCCCAGCCCATGAAAACCCATATGCTGAACTGCAGTGCTATTGGTATCCCTCAGGATGGCAGTGAAGGTTCTTGCCTCTCATGCAGGAGACCCCCAATTCAGTTTCTGCCATACACAGCCCCACATCCACCTGTGTAGAATGAAACTATGTCACAACTAATGATGTACAAGTATGGAGACTGCTCTGGGCCCACCCTTTTCTCTCTCTCTCTCTCTCTCTCTCTCTCTCTCTCTCTCTCTCTCCCTCTCCCTCTCCCTCTCTCACTCCCTCTTTCTCTCTCTCTCTCTCTCACCTTCTCTCAAAACAATAAAGTAAACCTTTGAAAAATTAATTGCCGTTTTTAGCTTCCTAAATGCTTAATCATATCTACCGCTCCATCTATCTGAGATTTTTTTCCAGACATGTTTCTCATAAAACTGTGGTTTTGTCCCAAACTGAATGATTTCTCTCTTGACTTGTGACTTTTTTCTGTCACTTCTTTATGTTAATCTTCTATTTCCTGAATCTCATTTTTTTCTCTTTTATGACTTATCATCTTATTAATCAAAGCCTGCTCTTCCAGCAAGCAAATCATAATAGAACATGAAAAACATCAAAGACAAATAAGAGTTACTATGATATGCTTTGGGGTGGCTTGTCCATCTTTGTCTTTTGATTATGCTGGATATTGGATGGGCCCTTTTAAATTGGAGAATCATTTATTTCTAAAATAGAAAACTTTCTTCTTTCCTTTATACTTTCTTTTTTCTTTTCTTTCTTTTTTTTCTGACAATGCTTCATCTCTCTTTTCTCTGTTCTCCTTTGCAATTGTTATTACTTAGAAAGTAGACTTCTTAAATTGATTCATTAAGTCTCATATTTCTTTCTCTAATTTCTAATTCTTTGTCATTTTTTTTCCAACTTTTTGGGAAATAGCATTGATCTGTATTGTCTACCAGTGTTTTTACAACATTTTTGTTTATTATTTGTTAAATTTCTGAGCACTTTTTTATTGTTGATCTGTGAAGAGCTTCCATAAATTAAAATTTCAAGCCAATTTTTCTGACATTAGACAATTGCTTTTTCTTCTATACATAAGCAGCTCACAATATACAGATAAAGTATTAGAAATATATGCAAAATCAATCAGTTTATAGGTGAGGAATCTGAGAGACTTAAAGTTATCATGATTTAACCAAGATAGTACAGATATTTAGCAGTTAGGACTTAATAAGAATCACATCTTCTAAATCCGTTTTTATTTTTATTTTTTTTTAAGATTTGTAAAGCCATTTTTTTTAATTAAAATATGTCACAGAATTGCTAAGGAATGAGAAAATGTAGGAAAATAAACTGTAGAACAAAATAAAATTAACACGACCCTTTATTGAGTACATATGTTTAAATACTTTATATTTGGCTCTAGAAAATAACGTACTAATTTATAAGTTTATATAAAATATCTATCCTACTCTCTGTGAAACATATGGATAATTATTTATTCATTTACTTAAACTAAATTTACATACTGAGTACCTACTCCAGGAAAAATATTGTACTGGGTATATAGGAGTATATTAGATGCAAACTCTGTTAAAATGAGTACCATACACATGGTTCCTCTTTGAATCATCAGATGTGGTGGCCTCTCATTAATGTACTTCTTGTCAGCTTATGCATCACTAATTTGTGCTTAATAGCAAATTAATAAATGTTTTGTAAAATGATAAATTAAACTATTTCTACTCTCTATAGACCTATATTGGGAATAATATCATATCCTCACATCAGTTTAATTCATGGTTCATTTTAATAGTTAAGGAAAAGAGCTACATATTATTCCAGAATTATAAAACCATAAAATCTGATTCATTATGAGTGACCTCAGACAGTAGGCAATTTTGCCAATTCTCTAAAAATATCACAGGAATATATATGACAGAAAAACTGAGGTCGTGGTTCAATTTATGAGTAATTCTTAAAAAGTCTTTCTCTTTGAATTAAAAGAAAGGGGTGGGTGCTTTATTTTTATAATAACGATAATAGGGAGTAAACAAACCTAGCTCTTCTTCCTGAAATTTAAGGTGTATGGGACATAAACAGTTTGATTGGATATGAGCATTGGAAAGTAAGTTAAAATACATCTGACAAGAAGTTAATATCCAAAATCTATAAAAACTTATACAATTCAACATCAAAAACCAAATGGGCATAGGACCTGAATAGACATTTCTCCAAAAAGGACATACAGATGGCTGATAGACATATGAAAAGATGCTTGATGTCACTAATCATCAGAAGAATACAAATTAAAACCACAATGAGCTACCACCTCGCTACTTTCAGAATGGCCATCATCAATAAATCAACAAAGTATTGGCAAGGATGCGGAGCAAAGGGGAAGCTGGTGCACTGTTGGTGAGATTGCAAATTGGTGCAGCCAATATAAAAAACAGTAAAGAGTTTCCTAAAATTAAAAAAATAGCACTCCTGGGTATTTATCCCACCAAAATAAAAAACACTAATCCAAAAAAATATATGCATCCCTATATTCATTACAGCACTATTTACAATAGCCAAGACATGCCTATCAAAAGACAATTAGATAAAGAGAAAGTGGTCCATATATGCAATAAAATACTATTCTGCCATAAAAAAAGATTGACATCTTACCATTTACAACATCATGGGTGGACCTGAAGGGCATTATGCTAAGTGAAATAAATCAGACTGAGAAAGACAAACACCATGTGACCTCACTTATATGTAGAATCTAAAAATGAAATAAATGAAGAAACAAAACACAAATAGGCCTATACAGAAAAACAAACCAATGGTTACTAGATATTAGGGAGGTTGGGGGAGTGGATGAAAGAATTAAGAAGCAAAAATTTGTATTTATAAGAGTTGTGGCAATGTAAAATATAGTAATAAGAATGTAGTCTATAATATTGTGAAAACTATGTATAGTATCAGATGGGTACTAGACTTATCAAAGTGCTATGCTGTACACCTGAAACACTATAAAATAATACTGAATACCAACTATAATTAAAAAAGAAACAGTCACAGGAATATATTATACAGGATAAATAATAAAGTCAATATTATTCTAATAATAATTAATATGTACAGTGTCTGATGAGCAATAGACTTATTGAGGTTATTTCTTTATGAGGTATATAAATGTATAATTACTATGTTGTTTTGTATACCTTAAACTAATAAAAAATATATTTTTAATGAAAAAATTATAAAGAGAAAAAAAGTAAGTTAGAAAAAGGTAAGTTGAACTCTAATGATAGTAGGGTACTATGAAAATGGTTTAAAACAATTTATCTACGTAAATTATTTTTTTTAATTTAACAAATTTTGTGTTGTTCTCATGTTAGTAACATTAATTCTCTTTCTAGCATTTTTCATGAACGATCTGAAGATTCAAGTTGTTCCCAAAAAGCGTAGACTATGGTACTTGATAACATTTTCTGTGTGAAAAACTTTGCAGATAAACATTTTGATTTTATGTGGAAGGGAAAGAAAAAAATACAGTGAGCTCGTATGAAATGGCAAAACTTTGATTTTTATAGGAAAATAGCATTTAATTTCACATTCAATTAGAAGTTCAGATGGGGAAAATACTTTTCATAAATAGTCTTGATCAGAGATTTTTAAATGATGCTTTGGATTTTTAAAATGTATCCAAAATTAACAAATTTTAGAGATGTATGGATAAGTAGACATACTCAGAAATGAAGTTGTCAGGCATTCTTTACGTATGCTAAACATCCTTAAGACAGACACCTATACAACAGGGCTGTCTGGAAAGTATCCAGTCATGTTATATGAAAAATAGAGGTATAAATGTATGTATTTCTTCCAGACAGCCATCATCAGATTAAAGCTTTTAAAAAATGTTTAATGAATTTATAAGAAATAAATAATCCTTGTAACATAGCAGATACAGAAAAGCAACTCCCTAATTATACCGCTAGTTCAGTAAGAATCTTCATTTGCCCAGCAATTTACACAAAACAATATTTTATCTTGACCCATCTCCACATTAACCGCAGAGGGTTGGCTTTTACAAATGACTCCCTACTAACCCAGTAACACATGTCCAAGTTTCAAAGCCTTATAAGAACACCTGCCAACAAGCATGGTGTTCAACTTCCAATCAGTAGCTATCAGTGTGCCCTCACGTGTAATCTCATTCCTGCACTACTTCAGATCTCTCATGTTGTCCTATGCAAAGGAACTCCCAATTTTGTTATTTGTAGCTGTTCTCTAGCTTATGAAACTAATATTTGGCACTTCACTAATTTCATTGAAAATTCAAAGATAACTGGCTAACCCTTTGTAATCTCTAATTTTTAGAGAAAATATGAGGCAATAATATTTTTTTCTTACACATTTGGATGGCCCAAGTATCAGTGCTGTTTGGCACTGTAAGCTCATGCAGTAGGTGAGTCTCTCTTGCTCTGGGTCACACCCAAAAGAAATAATGTTGTACAGGTGATTGGTAACTAGAATAAAATAGCTTCTCCAAATGTGGCATATATTTCCTTCGTTAATCCAGAAATATCCAGCAAGTAGACAGCTTGATGGCAAATGTAGATCAAGGAGCAGTCACTTATCCTTGGCAAGAATAGCCTGATATTACCAGACCCCCAAAAAATTTTAGGCAGAGCCCTAAATTTGTAAGGGATTTATCTTCCATCCTTTGAAATGCTTATGCCTTCCAGAAGCACGTAGAGAAACTGCTGCTCAATGCTCACTAACATCTATGAGCATGATTTCAACAATCTGGAGGACCAGGAAGTTGACTTGGGGATAGTGAGAAAGTCAACTTCCCACAGGAACAAACATCAAGGGTTGATGTAGTCCTTTAGTAAGTTAGTGATTATGGGGGGATGTTGGAATAGATCAGCGCTTGAGCACTTAGCTTGCAATTATGAGGTGCAGGGTTCTATTCCCAGCTTCAGCCCATGCAAACCCACATGCTGAACTGGTAACTTCTGGGATGTCTCAGTGATGAGGTTCTTGCCTGCAATGTACAACTAGGGACACTATTCAGGGCTCTCTTCCCTTCTCTCTCTCTCTGCCCCACTCTCAAAAACAATAAAATAAATATTTTTTAAAAAGAAAATTATTTAAATAAAAAAATGATAGTGAATATATACCACCATACCTACCATGTGAAAGCAAAGTTCTTTTGGGATTATTTGTTTACTGGAGAGAGAATAATGTATTTGACAGAATAGTAGCTACTTTCAGGTACCAGGATCACTATGGATTTTCTGTAGTAAAAAGACAATATCTGCAAGAGCCTTTACCATTTAAATCTACACCTGATTAAGTTTACAATAATCATTGTGATTCTCAAGGATATACCTTTGTTTAGCACAGGCCAGAAAGGTAAGTTTAATGGGGAGATGAGGACAAATGCCCAATGTAAACTTTAAGTCCTAGAAATTGGTGCTACTTGACTCATGTTTTCACAGACATGTGGTATTTCATTGAATTTTATATTTAATGAGTGCAGTGGAAATTCTAAGTGTTTCCTATTATAGTAGAGCCCCAGTTAACCAGAATTCAAGCAATCAATACTCTCAACGAATCAGCAAAATAATCAAAGAAATACTACTACATTAATCCCGCATGAGTGCCAGTTAGCTGAGAGTGTACTTACATTTGCCTGGCATCTACCAATCCCCGTGGGTTCTGGTTAACTGAGAGTCTACTGTATTTAAAAAGTCGTCATTCAGTAGGTCAAGGAGACCGTGTGTTACTCTGCCAATCACTGATGCCACTGTGTGTGCAATAACTGGAAAGAGTGCCACAGATGGATATTAGGGCACAATGGCAGATGTACTTAATGTAAAACTGTATCATTTGACTAGTGAAACACAATACTGTTCTAGATCTTAAAGTATAAGCGATATCAAATAGTCTGCACTTGCCCTTCTTCAAATCAGATATCTTGATAAAGAGACTTTCTTTAAGGAAGTCTAGAAATAAAGTTCTAATACATAAATTTGGTGGTATTGCTTGGACTATTTCCACAGCTGACTAGCTTTTCCTTCCATGATAGGGCACCCCACCTATGCATTGAGTGAGGGCTCATGATCTAGCAATTGGATAATGGACCAGGACCATCTAACACATGAATCAAGTCAAGTCTCTTTCACCACAATTAGAAAAAAACAAACAGACAAAAAAACTTATTTTATTTAAAACTTAATTATACTTTGGTGACTTCACAACTATTTCAACCTTAAGGAGTTATGATCTATAAACCACAGCAAAGTATCCTTGGGAGTTCATTGATTACTATAAAAACCATGCTCACTTTGCCTCTGGTACTTGACTGTTACCATTTGGTCATGACCTTAACATCTATGCTAAAATTAGGGAGCTAATTATGATGGTAGTGCTTTCCAACTTCACCTCTAGCCTACAGAGAACAAATACTAGGATGCTTTTCAAGGACTTAGGAGCTCCTCTTCTCAGTATAGTATCAAAGGACTTGTTAAAGGGATTGTCCTACAGGCTCTTTCAGAAGATACAGTTGGAGGATGGGTGAGTTTGTCACAAATGATAAATGCATTCAAACATTTGAATACCTTACACCAGCACTGCCTAATAAAAATAGAAATACATACACACCCCAGATGTAAGCCATGTGTGTACTGTTAAATTTTCTAGAAGCCATATCTTAAAACAGTAAAAAGGAATATGTGAAATTGTTTTTTAAATTATATTTTGTTTAACCTAATACAGACAAGATACTTTTTCAATATGTCATCAATATAACATTACTAGTGAGACAGTTTATATTTTCTTCATTATTTTACACTTAAATAACATCTTGACTTGGACTAGCCACATGTCAAATACTTGATAGCCACATGAATTCCTCCCTCTTCCATTATGCCAAAGAATTTCTGGCATCTAAACTTTCTTTGCTAAGCATGTCATTTGAGACTAAATTTTAGTCAATACTAAGTACACAGCTAGAACTATTTCCAGCTGCTCCAACTAACTCTTTGATTCCAAAATCTCTGTTAAATCCAATCATATAAATAAATGCAGCCACTTTACAATCATTTTTCTCCTTTTCAGGTTCAGCACATTTAGATTAATAACCATCAATATGCTCCAGATTTTTGTTGATATTAAATTAGCAAAATTTATTAAGCCTCTGTTCCTGGGTGGGGCATTAATTGTAGCTGTGACATATTGGGAATTGAAGGCGATCTTTGGTCTGGACATGATTAGGAGTGAAATAGTGGGGTGTGAGACATAATAACTGATGCAAAAGTCTCCAAGCAAAGGAGATCCAGCATCATCCAATGGGAAGAAACTCTACCTGGAGGATCAGTGGAATTTAGGGGGCTGAAATGTTCAGGTTGATCTGAACCCATCTGTATATTCCATTTCACTTTTCAGTTTCCTGCGCTTTCTCCATTCAGTGTTCTAAATTTTCTCCCAAGAGGCCCCAACCCAGTTGTTGAATCCTATTTCCAACTGCAATAGCCCTGAGGCTGTAAGTCAAAAGAGTGTCTCTTTGCCCCTGATTGAGCCATGAGCCAACAATTTAAAATGCTGGGTATTTCACTTCTCTGAATGATTCAGTGCGCTCAGAAGCCCACCCACATAGTGCTTGTATTCTTTATTAATGTTATAATAACCCACTGCAGGAACCATTCAGACCACCAAAGCCTTGCCTCCATTGACACTCCATTTAGGTGACCACAGGTGATACATCATGGTCCTGTTTTGTCACTTTATACTGAAAACAGCCAGAGTCTTATTTTTCAAATTACATTCACATTCCTCTCACTTCAAATCAAGCAGGTACATTAACAAATTCCAGTTTCTCACCCTGGAGGTCCTGGGGCTGACTGACCCCTAGCATCCACTGCATGGTGTGCCTCAGTTTCCAAAACTGGTAAAGCTTTTGGAAGAAGCTGCAGTTGAAGGAGTCAGAAATAATGCTAGCTGTTTCAACAAGGAAGGCATTTAATACAGGCAAGTAGATGCTTACAAAATTGTTGGAAGGAGAAGATAAGCTAGGTCTCCAAAAATAACCCATAGGATAAATCAGTCCAAGATGTTCATCGGAGAAGCTGTCATGTTTTATTTAATCAAGAAATGGTGGGGATGCCGGGGTAGCTAATTGGTTGAGCATTTGCCTGACAATTGTGACATCCAGGGTTCAATTCCCAAACCTGGCCTGTGCGAGCCCATATGCTGAGCCGTGGGGCAACTGGAACCACCTGAATGGCAGTGAAGGTTCTCACCTCCCATGCGGGAGGCCCCAGTTCAGTCCCTGCCCCATGTGGCCCCACGTCCACCTGTGTGGAATGAAACCATGTCACAGCTAATAATATGCAACTATGGAGACTGCTCTGGGCCCTCACCCTTTCTCTGTCTCTCTCTCTCTCTCTCTCTCTCTCTCTCTCTCTCTCTCTCTCTCTCTCTCTGTCTTGCTCTCTCTCACCTTCTCTCAATAAAATATTTCCATTTCTATTTATGTTTTTATGTTTAAAGACAAATGAGTGGAATTTGTCTTTAATTTTTGAAAAGGCAGTCATCACTTCAAATATTTTCTTTTTTTTCTCTTTATTCTCCTTCTGGTATTTCCATTATGTATATGTTAATACTTTGGGGTTTTGTAATTGCCCAATAGTTGTTGAATATTCCATTTCATCGATTAAGTTATTTATTTTTCTGTTTGAATTTCAGTTTTGGAAGTTTCTATTGACATTTCCAGAAATTCACTGATTCTCTCATTAAAAATAAAGAAAATAAAAGAAAGAAAGAAAGAAAGAAAAGAAATGCTATATCCAGAAGCAACATGGAAATGAGAATTCTTTACATTTAAGGCTTCCAAGTCTGCCAGTGAGCTAATACTTATATTATTTCTGAAGGTACAAAATGTGCCCAATTCACCTGCACTGTGATAACGTCCATCTAGTGGGCTCTTAGCACTGTTTATGTGGCATGACTTCATATAATCCTTATGACAACTTGGCAAAGTAGGTTTTACGGTCTCCATTTCGTAGGTAAGGAAACTGGGTCAGAGATACATTAAAAGCAATTTTCTTGACTTGCCTCAAGTATCAAATTGAAGGAATCTAGCCTTTATGCTCAGCTACTTCCCATACCAAGGTAGGGGTTATCTGCCGAAAGCTGCATGTATTATTGATAATTGCAAAGTCAGCATGTATAAGCTTTCAAATTACCACAGTTATCCAATTAACCCATGGTTACTATTATAGCCTTTAGTGCCTCTCTTCAGAAGCAGGCTAATGAATTTCAGTATAAATGATTATACTAGTGGGAAACAAAGGTCATGGAAAAAAAAATGAAACACTTCATGATAACTGTTCCATAAAGAGCTTTTTATATCCCCAAAATCAATTGTAAAGATTGAGTCTCAGCAGCAACCTATTTTAATTCTAGTGCTAGTAAGTTGGCTCTAATAAAATTTTTAAAGAACTAATCATGATGATAGATGAATTGCATAACTTTAAAGTTTTAATTTAAGAGATGAGATAAGAGAACATATGTATGTTTTAAAAATATACAAATGAAAAAGGAATGATTTCTATCAACATCAAGATGCTAGTTACCTCAGGAAAGTGATGTGTGGAAAGGACGTATGCAGTTATAGCAGAATCTATAAATGTTTATTTCTGATTAAAAAGAAAGCGTAATACAAATATGGAAAAACTTTAATTATTGGTCATGTAATGTATAAATAAATGTCTATTATATTTGCATAATTTTCAGTATGTGAAATATTTCATATCATATTACAGAGTTTTAAGAAATTAACCTTAATTTTTAAGAATGATTGTGGCTCTATAAAATTTCATTACATAGTATAGCATTCTTTGTTTGTTATATGTTTTTTTCACTTTATTTATTTATTTTGACATTCAATAGTATTGTATATTAATTTTAGGTGTATTGTATAGTGGTTAGACATTTATAGAATTTAACAAGTGGTCCCCTGACTAGTCTAGTACCTACCTGGCACTATATATAGTTTTACCATATTGTTTACTATGTGCCCTATGCTTTACTTTACATCCCATGACAATTTTATAAGTACCAATTTGTATTTCATAATCCCTTCACTTTTTTCACCCTGCCTTTCAACCCTCCAACCATCCATCACCCCAATAAATCTAGTTCCCATTTGACACCACACAGTTATTACATTATTGATCATATACTTTACCCTACCTCCCCATGACTACTTTGTGACAACCAATTTGTACTTAATCCCTTCCTTATTCAATACTCCCAACCCCACTCTCATCTGGCTACCATCATAATGCTCTCTATCTACGAGTTTGTTTGTTTGGTTTGTTTTGTCAGTTGATTTTGTTCTTTAGATTTCACTTATAAACCAAATCATATTACATCTGTCTTTCTCAGTCAGACATACTCCACTCAACACAATACCCTCCAGGTCTATCCCATGCCACTGCAGAGGGCAAGAACCCATTCCCTTCCATGGCCAAACATTGTATTATATGTATGTACCACCTACTCTGTATCCATTTATCCATCAATGAACCCCAGGCTGCTTCCACATCTAGGCGGCTGTAAACAATGCTTTAATGAACTTGCAAATTCACACACCTCCTCAATGTAGTGTTTAGGGTTTCTTTAGGTAAATATCCAGAACTGGGATTACGAGTTCTTCTTTGTCTCTTGTTGTTGCCTTTGTTTTACAATCTATTTTGTCTGGTATAAATATTGCTACCCCAGCTTTTTTTATTTGTTTGTTTCCATTTTCTTGAAATATCTTTTTCCATTACTCTAATTTCAGTCTGTGTATGTCTTTCTGTCTAAAGTGAGTCTCTTATAGGCAGCCTATATGAGGGAATTGTTTTCTTATCCATTAAGCCACCCAATCTTTTGATTGGAGCATTCAGTCCATTTACATTTAAAGTAATGGTAGATAAATATGTAACTATTAACATTTTATTATTTATATTTTTTATCTTTTTTTTATCTTAAATAAGTACCTCTAAGATACTTTGTAATGCTGGTTTAGTGGTAATGAAACTCTTTAGGTTTTTCTTATCTTGAGACACTCTATATCTGTCCTAGGATTCTAAATAATATGAGAGGTGGTCAAGAAATTCACAGAATAAAGGGAAAGAAAGGTTTAAAAAAATTATTTATTATTTTTTCTCTTCAATATATTTACCCTTAACCCTAGTATACTTTTCCAATCTTGAAAAATATGTTTTGTTTTTGCCTTCAAATTTTAGCTTTAACCTTTTTATCGTCTGTAAATTTCCTCCCTCAAAACTGTTTTTTCATATTTGGGAACAAATAATAATCAGACAGAACCACGTCTGGAGTGCAGAGAGGATGGTTTAATGTGTGGAAGCCACAGTCGTGAAGAGTAGCCGTCACAACACTGTTCTTGTGCATGGGCACATTGTTGTGCAAAAGCAACACCCCTTTGGACAATTTTCCCCTTCTTTTCTCCTTCTCAGATTTTTTTAAACCATCTCAGCAGACTCGAAGAGTACTCTCCAGTCATTGTGACCCTCGTATCCTTGTAATCAATCAGCAGGATACCGTCAGTATCAAAACAAACTAACAAACAAACAAAATAACAGTGGCTGTGATTTTTGCAGCCTATTGTGACACCTTGAACTTAGTGGGTGGCATGCCCTTTTCATGTCACTGTGTGGATTCCTGCTTTGACTCAAGCTCATCACAATGACTTCAACTTTCATCTTCAGTGAAAACCCAGTTTAAAAATTCATCTTTATTGTCTTTATAGAGGTCCAAAACTGTCAGGAACACCCAACGCACTGTTGTTTTTGAAGCGATGGGAGTATTCTCAATACCGGTACCTGTCTTGCACTGACTTTTGACATCTTTAGATGCTGATGGAGAATATTCAAAATGGTTGTAGGTGATACTCCAGCCACTTACTTCTACAGGTTGCTTTTTATTCAGTCTGGAATCTTCAAATAGAAATTTTCAATGTTTTTAACACTGTCTGAGGAAGTGAACTCAACAGGGCATTCTGGTCAGAGGTCGTCTTCTATAGACTCTCTGCATTGCTTGAAAAGGCTATGCCACAAACTACTAACCTTTCTTCCAATGTTTTGTGAAAAGTTTAAAGATGGCACAAAATTCAATTTTATCTATACTTGGGGGGTTTCTTCATGTTTGACTTGCTCCTTTGACAATACCTGAAGAAACACAGGTGCAAGTAGGCTGAAACTGGCATGTATACCAATAGTAAGTCACACAATCAAACTGTGTGCACTAGTACTCCTATTTTCTGATAACCCCCCGGTTTCATGAATTTCTTGACCACCCCCATAGATTTACTGGGTAGAGTAATCTTGGTTGCAAGTCCTTGTTTTTCATCACTTTCAATATTTTGTACCCATCTCTTCTGGGCTGCAAAATTTCTATTCAGAAATCAGCCGATGGTCTTATGGGAGCTCTCTTGTAGGTAACTAATTACTTTTCTCTTGCTGTTTTTAAATTTCACTTTGCCTTTAACCTTTGGCATCTTAATTGTGTGTCTTAGTGTAAACCTGCATGGGTTCATCTTGCTTGGAACTCTCTATGTTTCCTGGGCTTGTATATCCATTTCTCTTGCCAGGTTAGATTTTCTTTATTATTTCTTTTTTTTTTTTTATTGGTTTTTGACACAGAGAGACAGACAGAAGGGGGAAGGCCCAGAGCAGTCTCCATAGTTGACAGAGTTAGTTTTCCACATAGGTTCACTCCACAGGTGGGTGCGGGGCCTCGCAGAGCAGGAACTGGGCCAGGAGCCTCCTGCATAGGCCCTGGTTAGAACTGAACTAGGGGCTACACCCCAGTTCAGCACATGGGTTCCCATGGGCTGGGCCCAGGATTCGATCCTCAGGCTTCGGGGCTGCAAAGTGAGCAATCAACCCACTGAGCCATCCCAGCTTCCCCTCAAATGGGTTTTAAATTCTTTGTTCTCTTCTTATTCTGATACTCCTATGATGCTAATGTTGATACACTTGATGTTGTCCCAGAGGACCCTAAAACTCTACTCATTTACTTGAATTTTTTTCTTTTTGCTGTTCTGGCTGGGTGTTTTCTGCTACCTTATCTTCTAAATGGCTAATTTCATCCTCTGTTTCATCTAAACTACTGTTGATAATTTCTAATGTATTCTTTATTTCAGCTATTGTATATTTTACTTCTGACTGGTTCTTTTTATGTTTTCTTCTTCCACTTTTTTTGTTTCCTATCTCTTTGTTGAAGTTCATCCTGAGATCAGTGAGCATCCCTATACCCAGTATTTGGAAATCTGCATCTATCTAATAGATTGCTTGTCTCCATTTAGTTTAGTTCTCTCTCTGGAGCTTTAAGTTCTTTTATTTGGAATATGTTTCTTTGTCTTCTCATTTTGGCTGCCACCCTGTTCTTTTTTTCTACATATTAGGTAGGCCTGCTATGTCTCCTGGTCTTAGTAGAGTGGCCTTATATAGTTGGTGTCCTGTGAGGCTTAGTGGTGCAGTCACCTTGGTCACCCGTTGTGTGCTTCAGGTTTTCTCCTTTGTGTGGGTCATGTGTGCTCTCCTATTGTAGTTGAACCTTGACTCCTATTTACATATCATTGGAAGGAGCTGCCCCTCAGGCTGATTGGTTGATTGGTTGTAATCCATTGTGATTACAGTGCAGAAGTTGTCATGCAGGGACTGACCCTACAGAGCCAGGTTCACATTAGCAGGAGTCTGGTGCCTGCCTTGTCTTTCCTTTGGGTGTGTCATCCCTGGAGGCTGCCAGGTGATGCTCCAGCTTTGCCTAAAGCTAGTTTCTGGGTGTGTCATCCCCAGGGCCTCCTGAGAGGGGACTCCCTACAGGCCAAGGTCAATAGCTTCCTGTGCCCTGTCCAGGGCCACCTGGTATGAGCCACAAAGCAGTCTGCAAATGGCAGCCACCTATGTTTAGCTTGGAGGTGCCTCGAGAGGTCAGTTGTGACCTAAGGCTTGCTGTTGCTAATGCCAAGCTGAGGGCTGCTGAGCCACAGCTAGATGCTGCTTGTTTTGGTTTTGTGAACCTTTAAAAGAATTTAGGAAAGTTTGTAGCACAAGCTAAGACAGGTCATTTGTTGGAAAAAGCCACAAGTGGTTTGGGTGTGCCAAAAATTGGGTGGGGGCAGGGTCTCAGGGAATCACTCGGGTGGGGCAGATGAAAAGTGATAGACACAGTTTGATGGAGACTCAGATATGCTGTCTTCGTGCATTAGCATGCAGGGAGGATGGAGGGCTCAACAAAGAAACATGATTTTTGTCAGCTTCTCAGTCCAGGAGAAAGCTGCCCCTTCAGCCCTCGTCCTGAAGCCAGACAACTCAGTGCCTCCTGTATGTCCTTGGGGCCTTTCAAGCTGCTGCCCCAGTGCTGGAACTCAGAGGGAGTGAGTTTGGCAGTGAGTAAGGCTATGTGCTGGCCCTTTAAGAGGAGCACCTGAGACTGTAGCTGCCCTTGTCTCACTCAGCCATGATCTCCACGGGCTTCCACAGCTGCAAATAATGGGGACTTCTTTCCTTGGCACTGAAACTTTGGGCAGGGGAGCCTGATGAGGAGCTGGAACCCCTTGTTCCTCTAGCGGGGACCTTTACAGCCTAGCTTATTTCCTGGTTTTTAGTGGTCCCCTGAGAGTGTGGGACCAGACCATTCTGTGTCTCTGCCCTTCCTATCTGTTCTGAGGTGGCTTCTTCTGTACGTCCATAGTTGTAGGGCTTTGGGTCAGCTAGTTGCTACACTTCTCATACGGTGGTTGTGCAGTTTAGTTGTAATTGATGTGGTCCTGAAGGGAGGTAAGCACAATGTTCATCTCCTCCACCATCGTGTGCAGGATTCTTCTTGTTTGTTAGATATTTTATGCTATCATTTGCATCTTTAAAATGATATATAGGGAAAGTCGGGATGGCTCAGTGGGTTGAGCACTTGTCTTGCAACCCTGGGGACCAAGGATTGAATCCAGGCCCCAGCCCGTGCAGACCCATATGCTGAACTAGGGTGCACTTCTATGCAGGAGGCCCCAGGCCTGGTTCCTGTCCTGTGTAGCCACCCACCCACCTGTGTGGAATAAAACTATGTTGAAAACTGATGACGTACAACTATGAAGACTGCTCTGGGCCCTCCCCCTTCTCTCTCTCTCTCTCTCTCTCTGTGTGTGTGTGTGTGTGTGTGTGTCTCTCTCTCTGTCAAAACAATAAAATAAATCTTTAAAAAAATGGTATATAACTTTGAACAAGTATCCTAAATTGACACTAGTATGTTAAAATAAAACCAAAAGAAGTAAAAACTTTTGGCTTAAATCTTATAAAATATACTTTTGATATGTTGGGATTTTAATTTCCATTTAAGTTAGACATGACCTCAGTGTTTAAACATCAAATCTAGAAACAAATGGCTGAAACTAATTTTTCTGTTAAAAAAAATGAAAGAGGCACTATGAAGTACCATACCATCAAGAATATGAAAAGTTGCATAAAATACTACGTCATTCAATTTGTGCTTTAAAATATATACAGCACATAATTATTGTGAGTAAATATATGTGTTCATTTTTTTCATACAATTTATATGGTTTTTATTTTAAGAGAACCAGTGGAGAGTCACAGTCTTTTCACAAAGAACTGTAAAGCATTGAATTACTAGTTCTAGAAGAGGGGTTTCCCACAAAAGTTCTCATTAGTAAAAATGTTCTGAAGAGAATCCATCAGACTGTTGACTCTATCATTGAACCAATACGTTACTGTCACTAGAAACAGGACACCTTATTTGCCACAGCCTTTAATTTGCACTTAATGTACATTTAGTTTTAACCTATTTATTTTTTATATATTTCTATCTTAAGTTTTCATTAAGGAAAGTAGTATTACAAGGAGAAAAGTTATATAAGAAGTAATTCAGAATATTACTCAATAATTTATGATTGTCTTTATCTTTAAAGTAAAAATGAGTTCAAGAGAAGCGCCTAGAAACAAATACTGTGATTACCTATTGATTATAGTCTAATAAATTTCTCTAAAAGTTAATGGAAATATTAGGATAACTATATTAACCCTGGAAAGGTAGTTAAATGGACATTAGGATTTTGTTATTGATGTTAAAAAGTGACAAAGTGAACAGTGCAATGTTGAGAAAAAGTTAAAATAAGGCAACCTTTTAATTACAGAAGTGCATTGTTTACACAAGTAGCTATAATTTTCCCACTACTTCTACTAGCAAACATAAATTATATATTTATGCAAATATCTAGGAGTATATTCTGTGTGTGATAGGGAAAAAAAAAGTTGTAAGCAATTATCACAATCAACCAAATCAACAAAATCAGTAACAACAAAGTTTTAGCAATTCCTTAAATAAAACTTGAAATTAGAAGTCCATAAGTGTCTTTTGGGGGCTATCTAGCATTCTAAAATATAGTATGGGATTACTCTATTGCTTTTATTAGGAATAGGTAACATTGCTTTTTACTTAAGCACCTGTATTCTACTGCAACTAAAATCATTTTTTTTTTTTTGGTCAAATTCAACAGTAAATTGTATTCTTTGAATTTAAAATTGATATAAAACTTAATTTCAGCCAAATGATCATTTTAAACAGAAATAATACTTAAAATTACTCAGAATGCTACAAATGTTTAAATTAATCAGCTTCATTTATTTAATTCAAGAGTGTCAACCAATTCCTAAGAATTAGTTATATTGAAGGTTTTAGTGATTCCATAAATAATACTTTGTCATACAGGTAATTTAGAAAATAAAAGCATAAAATAAAAATACTATCATCAACATTCATTTTAATGTGCATGCAATTTTCATTTCCTACCTGTAAACATAATGAATAAAGTACACTTGAAGGGAAGTTACACATATATAAACACACATAATGAAAGGTAAGTACAGCATTTTGTTACATTGAAAAAGTAATTAGGATTCTTAAAATAATAAACTACAACTTAGAAACAGTAATTTATGTTATGTTCAACAAAATGTATTTTATATTCATACCTTTGCTTTAACTCATGCAATGACTCAAGCATTGACTTTACCTAATTCCTCTGATAAACATGGTACGGTACGATAACAGGATATAAAATTCATCATTTCATATTTTATTTTTACGTGAATTATCATATTCTTTGTGTAGAACCCATCTTGTTATACTTACAGATTTTTCCATCCTCATCTTTTAACTGAACTAACTCTGAAAATTGTCATGTGTCAACGTATTTTGTAAAATATAAGCAGTTCAACAACACTCATGGAAATGTCTTCTTTTGGGAAATCCTATGTCTGTGGTAAGATTAGCAATTTTACTTTACAAATGATATAGTTGTATTTGCTTTGGATTGTTGGATTAGCTGAGACACATCTATAAAGACTAATTGAATGAGTGAGGGTGTGTTCCATATGCAAGGGATTTTTTTAGGGTAATATAGGGTCCAGCAGAAGTCACACCCCTTTTTTATGAGCTGGTAATCTACACCAAATCTTTATTACAAAATCATAAGCCTGTAACATAACAATATCATACTGAAGCACACTGTACTCCTTTAAAAAGGGCATGACTTCTACTAGACTCTATATATTTTTATATGACTGATAAATTTGTTAGACCTTTTATACTCAGGTATTGAATATAAGGATAATAAGTACTTGTTATTTATCATTCTTATGTTTTGGTGTATATATATTATAATTTACATATTTTTTAAATCTATAAATGCTGTTGGTAACTAACATTTTTACTTTAAATGTCATGGATGTTCTAATAATGTACTATGTCATTTATACCAGTACTTATTCAGTAGTAGACTGATTAAAATTGGATGAGTGTTTAGGATTTAGCACTTGCTCATGACTTTAAGTCTTTGCAAAAATAATTCATTTTTAAGATAATGAATGCACTAAAACAGTCAATTGTTGATTTAAATACATATAGCGTATGAGTTAACTGCTAAATCCATTTTTTTCTAAATATTATAAAAATAGAATGATTTGTCTTGTTTTCTCAGGCAATGATATACTGAAAGAAAAACTATTTGATGCAATTAAGGTTTATTAAAAATTTTGGTATTTAATAAAACCCCAAGACTGTGACATCACAACAATAAAAATGAGCTGAATTAGTAGATTCTAATAAAAAATATATACCATTTTGTGTTTCCCAGAGGGAGCTCATAAATGGTAAATATGGTATACTTCGGATTTATAGACTTTTAGAAACCTCTTAGTAATGAAACAAAGATAATATATTTTCTTCATATGACAATTTTTTTTTAATATTTAAATTAGAGTATTTGCTTTTTTAAGAATAAATTTTTAGAACAGTATTTTTTTCAGCTAGTCAAGTCACCTTAATTTTAAGCCAGGTATCCAGCTATACAAATAAATTTATGAGACTTTCCAGGGTAACTAAGGATTTATCATATGTATAATACCTTACCTCAGATTTAAGAGAAACAAAACAGGTGGGAATTAGAATTCAAACTAAGGCCTCTAGAGACCTTCCACATCTGGTAGAGACAAGCCATCTACAAAAATAAATGTTTCCCGTAGCCAAATACACAGCAGGAGCATCATAAATATCAATTGATGGCACTAACCAAAGTTACTGACGTTGGTTGACATCTTTCAGGCTAATGGTATCTAACTTTGGGGCATACCTTTTCTCCCACATACGTATTACACTGAGAATTTTTTCAATGCACTTGAAGCTTCTGCATTGAGCAAAATGACTTATAAATGTAAATATTTTAATAATGTCAATATTAATAGAATATGGAGGGAATGCTTTCTTTCTTCATTAATACAGTAGGCATGGAATTTATAAAATAAAATTAAAATGTACAATCTAAACTGGATCTAAATATACTTAGTGTTTCTTCCCTAGAGGTAAACTGGATTTGACAGAGGGCCAGATTCCTCTATAGAATGGTTACTCTGCTATGCACTCCCATAGCCTAGGAGGTTACAAATCAGGTGTACAGCCATATAATTTTATTTAGTTTTTATTCTTAAAAATTTATTTTTATTGTTTTTGACAGAGAGAGAGATACAGAGACAGAGAGAAGGGAGAGGGTCCAGAACAGTCTCCATAGTAGCACATTATTCATTTGTCCACATAGTTTCATTCCACAGGTGGGAGTGGGACTGCACATGGCAGGAACTGGGCCAGGGTCTTCACCTCGGTGAGACCTGAACTGGGGGCACTCCCCAGTTCAGCATATGGGTCCACACGGGCCGGGGCCGGGATTCGACCCTTGGTCCCCAGGGCTGCAAAGTGAGCGCTTAACCTACTGGGCCATCCCGGCTTCCCCTAGTTTTTATTCTTAACAAACATTAGTATTGCTTTGAATGCAATGGTCTTTAGGGATTTCTTTTCTGAAAATTACCTGATCATACACATCACTTATTTTTCTCATGTAGCCGTTGCTTTTTTCTGTCAATGTTTAGGAGTTCTTTGCTGATTTTACACATTTTAAGTATCTGTTCCCCTTATTCAGTTGTCTATTTTCTTTCTCCATGGCTTCTTAAACAGAGGACTTTCATTTTTATGTAAATCTTACAATCAAATTTTGTTTTATGATTTTGCTTTTGAATTAGTCACAAGGTTAATCTCTTACATTTTTTTCTATTAACAATGTCTGTCTTTCACATTTTGATTTTATTTTTTTATTGTTTGAGAAAAGGTGAGATAGAGAGGAAGAGAGAAGGTGGAGGGTCCAGAGCAGTCTCCATAGTTGTACGTCATTAGTTGTGACATGATTTTATTCCACACACGTGGATGTGGGGCCACATGAGGCAGGAACCAAAGTGGGGGCCTCTTGCATGGGAGGTGAGAACCTCTGCCACCATGCCTTCTTGGTGTTTAGTTGTGTCATAGTTCAGCATATGGGGTTGCATTGGTTGGGGCCAGGTATTGAACCCTGGATCTTGTGATTGTAAGGCTAAAGCTCAACTGCTGAGCTATCCTGGCATCCCCAACATTTTTATTTTTAAGGTATGTTAAGGCTACTCTTTTCTTTTCTTTTTTTTTTTTTTTTAAATTATCTTTTTGTCTTCAGTGCATATTTATTTCTATTTTACTTTTTGACAAATAGAGAGAGAGACAGAGACAGAGACAGTTAGAGAACCAAACTGTGGGAACTCCCCAGTTCAGCACGTGGGTCCTGCCTGGGCCGGAGCCGGGATTCGATCCTCGGTCCTCGTGGCCTCAAAGCGAGCGCTCAACCCGCTGAGCCGTCCCGGCTTTCCCCAAGGCTACTCTTTACATGGTATTTTATTCTACTACATATAATAAGTCAGTTTATTCCATGCGTTCTACCAATCATCTGCCCTTTCTCCGTTGGCAGCAACTTTTCATGGATCATATCCATATAACTGTTGCATGGGCCTGCCTCTAAGCTCTCCATTCTGTTTCATTCATCTATTCATGTGTTCTTGTACCAATATTACACTGATTTCATTGATATGGTTTTGTGGTAGTCATTCAAATATAATAAGACAACAACATGATTGTCTCTGTAAGTCGTCCCATCCATGGGCCTGTATTAATTAAGATAATGTCATGTAAACTTGAGCTAAGTGGTATCTCTCAGGTCCAGGATGATATTAATAGTACCTAATTCATAATATTTTTGAGAACTAAAGGATGATCATATAAGCCTATCACTGAACAAGTGACTAATGCATCATAAGTATTTAATAACTATTAACAATAAGGACTGATAATGAAAAAATAATCAAAAAGTCCTAAACCAAGTTTCTACTTCTGTTAGGGAAAAAATATTCTATACAACAATATAATTACACATGTATTTTACTATAATAATATCCAGTACAAACACTGGATTTACTTATCACTAAAGAACAATTTGAAAAAAATAAATTTTCAAATGTCACCACGTCATTATTTATTATTTCCAGAAATTACCTAACGTCCCCTAAAATAGTCTCTGCTAATTCCATTTTACAAACTGACCAGCACTGGCTTCAAATACATCTTTTTTTTTTTAAGATTTATTTTATTGGTTGACAGAGAGAGAGAAAAGGAGAAGAGCCCAGAGCGGTCTCCACAACTGTACATCATTAATTTCAACATACTTTCATTCCACAGTCGGGTGTGGGCCTTTGTAGGGCAGAAATCAAACCAAGGGCCTCCCACATGGGAAGCACGCTCCACTGTAGCATGTGGGTCCACATGGGCCAGGGCCCAGACTTGATCCTCACACCCAGCAGCTTCAAGGCAAGTGCTCAACCCACTGAGCCATCCCAGCATCTTCATGAAATACATTTTTTTTAAGATTCATTTTTATTGTTTTTGGCAGAAAGAGAGAGACAAACAGAAAGAGGCAGAGAGAAGGAGGAGGGCCCAGAGCAGTCTCCATAGTTGACAGCATTAGTTTTCCATATAGTTTCACTCCACAGGTGGGTGCAGGGCAGGAACTGGGCCAGGAGCCTCTCATATAGGCTCCGGCAAGAACTGAACTGGGGGCACACCCCAGTTCAGCATATGGGTCCACCTGGGCCTGGGCCGGGATTTGATCCTCAGGCTCCAGGGCTGCAAAGCGAGTGGTTAAGCCGCTGAGCCATCCCAGCTTCCCCATAAAATACATTTTTTTTAATTGCCTACTACATTAATTTTCAAATAAAAAGGCAATGAGAGAATTCCTCAGTGAGAGTCTCCAGAATTCCACAAAGTTGTGAGGACAAACTGGCACCTAGTTTCACTCTTTTTTTCAAATGAATGATTTTTTTTTAATTTATTTTTATTGTTTTTGACAGAGAGGGGGGGGGAGCAGTCTCTATAGTTGCAGGTCATTGGTTTTCCACATAGTTTCATTCCACAAATTGAGTGCAGGGCTGCCCAGGGCAGGAACCCAGCTAGGGCCCTCCCACATGAAGCTAACATACCCCAGTTCACTATGGGGGTCCCTATGGGCTGGGGCCTGGATATGACCCTTGGACCCTGGGGCTGCAAGATGAGTGCTCATCCTGCTCAGCCATCCCAGCTTCCCCTACAATGAGTGATTCTGGGCCTGGGCATCCATACCCAGTCCTGACACCAAGGCCAATAAACCAGAACCCGAGGAAATAGCATACTCACTGCTATTTTTGTCATAAAACACACACTAGATGATTCTAATGTTCTAGGAGAGTAGAAAACAGCTGCTTTTGTAGAATGCTCAGCTACCATCTTTCTCCTTCTCACATCAGGTTCTTCAGCTTACAATATGAATCCCTGATCAAACATAGCACTTGCTAAATTAAAATTTGATTTACTCATATTCTTCACTGTTTTTTATTAAGGAAGAGGTCTTAATTAAAAAAAAAATAAGGGGGTCCTGTGATAGTTCAGCAGGTTGAGTGCTTGCCTCTTAACCATGAGGTCCAGGAATCGAGTCCCGGACCCAGTCCACGCAAACCCATATATGTACTGAACTGCAGTGCAACTGGTAACTGCTGGAATGACAGCGATGGTTCTTGCCTCCCATTCTGGAGGCCCCCAGTTCAGTTCCTGCTCCACATGGCCCCACATCCACATGTGTGGGACGGAACTATGTCACAACTAAGGATGTACAACTATGGAGATGGCTCTGAGCCCTCCGAGCTTCTCTCTCTCTCTCTCCCTCTCTCCCTAACCTTATTTCAAAAAACAATAAAATGGGGAAGCCAGGATGAGCCAGTGGGTTAAGAACTCAATTTGTATCACAGGGGACTGAGGATCGAATCCCAGCCCCAGCCTATGTGGACCCATATACTGAGCTGGGGAGTGCCCCCAGTTCAGTTCTCACTGGGGTGAGACCCCGGCCCAGTTCCTGCCCTGTGCAGCCCCACGCCCACCTGTGGAATGAAACTATGTGGAAAAACCAATGATGTTCAACTATGGAAACTGCTCTGGGCCCTCCCCCTTCTCTCTGCCTCTGTCTCTCTCTCTCCCTCTCTCTCTCTGTCAAAAAACAATAAAAATAAATCTTAAAAAAAAACAATAGAATGAATCTTTAAAATAGTAAATTATTTGCTTTGATCATAGTCAGAGGAAGCTTGGTCCCCACAGTTACTAAATGTCCTTTTAATTATATAATTTGCACATGTATGTGTATATGTCTGTGTGTGTGTGTACATATATACACACACACACACATATATTTCTCCTTAAATGACTTATGAGAGATTCAGATGTGATGAAGGTGATAGAATTTATGTTTAATAATTCTGGATATTTCTCACTCTTAAGAAAAATAATGAATGTTCATTTTGAATTCACTAGGCTGTGTGTGTATGTGTGTGTGTGTGTGTGTGTGTGTGTGTATCAATGGAAATGTATAAAGATGGAAGAATGTTAACAAATGTAAAGAGCTATTTACACTTTTAAACGGTTTACTCTACAAAAAGTATTCATTTGTTTAAAGTAATGTCAGCATTGTTTATTACAGTAATTACTGCCTTTCAGCTGGAGATAATGTACTTGCTTTTCCAAGTAGGTGAGAACTCTATCTCCTCAGAGTCACCTAGCATCGATCAATAGTGCAAAAATTGACCTAAGACCAGGGTCTTAGTCTAGCTATGAATTTATTAGCAATTCATTCCTGTTTGTGGACATTTGTCCATGTTCATTTTTCAGCTTTTTAATTTTTTTTTTACCGTTCATTTAAATATGTATACATAATTTGAGAGCTTAACATTGCTAATCTAATAAGCTGTTATTAGTATATGCAAATCATGCACTAATAGATTTGTTTTCAATTGAATTCAGTCAAACATATGCATTGTTTTTACTACATATCAAGTAATTTGTTTGGCTGAACCTTTCATTTTCTGTCTTCTGATTTGGGAATCATATAGGACAACCTCTTTGATAATTTAGTTTCTAGTTTTCCTGTTAGTTAATTATCAAATACATAGAAGATTTTATCCCCAACCCCTAGGAATCACAGGTACTATTTCATACACAGATATAGTTCATCATTCTTTTTTTTTTTTTTTTTAGTTCATCATTCTTAAGTAGAAAAATCATCAAAAGCTCTTTCAAAGCAAACCTGAAAATAATACTCATCATAAATAATAAAACAACGTTAATAATTTATCAAGAGCAAAATAGCACAAATAATTAATTTTTATGTGCTTGTCTCTTTGAACATGGACATCTGCATTAGTGACATTTGTTCAGTAATAAGCCCCAAGGAGAGTAAAATTCTATCAAAGTGAAGCAAAAAAATAAAAAAGTTTACTAGAGACCTGCCAACTCTTTATTTATATATTATTATTTTTGTCAACCAACCATTGCCAAAAATTTGTAACTGACATACTTTCAATAATTTTTCTAATTTTAAAAGTCACACAAATAAGATTGATTCATTTAAATTGGCAAGAAGAATGTTTGGGATATCTAGTGAGTATTTCCTAGAAGGGCTAAATAACATCTTTGCCTTGTCTATGTATTTTATGGTTGCAGTTTATAATGTTGTATCAGCTTGATTCCATTCCTATGATTAAAAAATGTTGAGCTCTTGAAGCTTTCTACTGATTACTTGAGCTATGGTTACCTCACATAAGCATGACCCTGTGGTAGAAGTCACAACCTGATATTTGCAGACATTCAGATAAAACACATTCTCTCAGCTGAAAATTGGTAGGTTTGAAAAAAATTTAAGAAGAAAAAATTATGTCACAAAATTGCCATGCTTTGCAACTGAAAATATCTAATTGTAATTGACATCACACTATCATATGAAAAGTACAAATTCCTAAGGAATAAATGTTGAAATATCATCTATTTTATATACACTTTTATAGACACACAAATAGCAATCAACACTGATACTGAAAAAAAATCAGTAATGGTGTTGAAGTTTGTGGTAGGTCAAAGCTCTAACAACAACTTCTAGTGTATAATAAGATCAGCTTCAATTAAATGCTAACTCTGTGAGCTGAGCAATATATTGCTTCACATGAAACTTATTTTACAAAGCTCGTTTGCATTTATTGACGTTTTGTCTAGTCATGCTTTAAGTCTCAAACTCTAACACACTATCTGCACTCCCCTAACATGTTTAGATTCAAACAAATGAATGTTACCATTTAATCCTGCTGAGCTGAATTCCCCGAATTTATTTTGCATTCAGATGGCCTACACGATGTTGTAGGGAATGCTGCCATTCTTGTTGTAGGGAATGCTGCCATTCTTCGTTACACTAATTACAGATATCCAGCTTTTAAATACATGCATACTTATTGCTATTTCTCTCCATTAAGATTCTTGGGGAAACCGGGATGGCTCAGTGTGTTGAGCGCTCACTTTGCAGCGCCGGGGACCGAGGATCAAATCCCGGCCCCGGCCCGTGTGGAACCATGTGCTGAACTGGGAGCTCCCCTAGTTCAGTTATCTCTCTCTCTCTCTCTCTCTCTCTCTCTCTCTCTCTCTCTCTCTCTCTCTCTCTCTCTCTCTCTCTCTCTCTCTTTCTCTCTCTCTCGTCAAAAAACAATTAAAATAAATAAATAAATATTAAAAAAAAAAGATTCTTATGAGTCTCGTATAAGTAGAACTCTGTCAAGAGTAAAACAAGTAACTGTGAGGATCAGAGCCTTAAGCAGGAACAAGTGGAATAATATTAAACTTCAGGGCAAAAAACAGTGAAGAACTCAGTCTGGGCTGAGAGGCAACCTTTAGGCAGGTGGCAGATTCATTATTAATTCAGTTAAAACTAACCATGCTCGTGTTCAGTAACTTCCTCAGATTATCATCATACAGCATCATTTGCACAAATTAAAATTTTTGTTTTCCTGGAGACTTAACGACATGGATAGACATTCATGAATTGCTAGTAGCGTTTGCACGGTTCGCCCTCAGGATTGGCCGGAACCCATTTCTTGCTACATTTGTTCTCAAACGTGGTTTGTCCCCTGAATGTGTCCTTTAGCTCATGAATGTTATTAGGTGTTTTTCTTATGTGCTGTATTGATTTCCATTGTCCAAAGTGTTCTCAGGTGCCAGAGTAGTTATGTCTGTGTTTTAAAATGAGTTCCTGTCTCTAATCATGTTGAAGCTGTGTCTTCCGTTGCCCCTGGAAGCCACTCAGCGCATAATGCACAAGTTCGTTCAATACACACCTCTGACCATCTGCTAGATGGGCATGGTGCCTGATTACAAAAATAACACGCCCCCTCCTCTTTGCCATAGTTGCTAAACCTTCAGTTTATCCAACCAGCTTTCAAAATCTTGTAAATTATAGATTATCCTGGAAGAAATCTCTCTTGCGTTCTAGAAAATAAAAGGGGTGCCTGGAGATTCTTTTCATAGGGACCCATCTGCTAATTAAGAGTTCAGACAATGGTCTTATCTCAAAGTCGTCCCTTCAAAGTGACCTTCTGCTTAAATCTAGGCAATATCTTTATTGCGAACCTTCCTAGAATACGTCAAGATCAGATGAGCACAAAAGCCCACAATCCCCAGAACATGGTTTCGAATAGATGTTTGAAGACTTAGTGGTACTTCTTATTTGTCACTTAACATAAATTATTTCAGCTTACTGAGCAATAGTGAGGCTTAGCTTAAATAGGATCACGTGAATACATACCATGGATCCTCGGAGGGAGATTTATTCATTGTTTGCAGTTTTTTTATTGATCCGCCTGCTCTTTGGCTAACAATTAGATCCTTAAATTCAGCTTCCTAAACCATTCTCCCCTTTTCACACTGTAATTTTATGGGGGCGGATAAAATTAAAATGTGACCTAGGAAAAAATTAATAAAATTTGCATGAGACAGACCTTCATCTAAGTTGGTCACACTGGCAATGGACAACACTAAGAAAATTATTTAATATCTCTATGAAAACGGAAAATAACTATCTTAAAAAGACAGGGTAATAGTTAACTGAAATCATATTTTAAGCATATCCAGTACAGTACTCAGCACTTAATCGTCAGTCAATAAACATTAGTTATTTTTCATCACCTTCAAACCAAAATCAATAGTGGTGCCCAAATGTGTATGGTAGTAGTATTCAATTTCTGTATTTCCCAAACTCTAGGTGACTATTTCTCAGTTTTGGAACAAGCAAAGATATACAACATAGGGGAAGCAGGGATGGCTCAGTGGGTTAAGTGCTCACTTTGCAGTGCCGGGGACTGGGGATCAAATCCCGGCCCGTGCGGAACCATATGCTGAACTGGGAGCTCCCCCAGTTCGGTTCTCTCTCTGTCTCTGTATCTCTCTCTCTCTCTCTCTCTCTCTCTCTCTCTCTGTCAAAAAAATAAAATAAAATCTTTAAAAAAAAAAAAAAAAGATATACAACATAGAGTTGACCACATTTCCATCTTTTCTTTCAAGACACTTTTTAAAGAGTTTCTTTATTTGTACTTTTTCTCCCAATTTTATTGAGAGATGATTGACATGGAGCACTATGTAAGTAAGTTTAAAGGTCTACAGCATAATGAATTATCTTACATATTTTGCAAAAAGATTACCACAAAATGTTTAACATCTATCATCACATGTAGATACAAAAAAGGGAGGGGGAAATTTGATGAGAACTCTGAATATTGACACTCTTAACTTTCATATACACCATATAGTCATGCTATAAGCATCATATCATGTAATACATTATACCCCTAGTACTTATTTATCTTAGAAATGAAAGTTTGTGTCTTTTGACTACCTTTGCCTTATTGCACCTCCCCATATACCCCACCTCTGATAAACACAAATCTGATCTCTTTTTTTACAGATTTGTTTTTTTGTTTTGTTTTTAGATTCTGCATATAAGTGAGATCATGTTTGCTGTTTTTTTTTCTACCTGACTTATTTCACAGCATGTTGCCCTCAGTGTCTATCCATGTTGTCACAGATGGTAGAGTCTCATTTTTTACAGCTGAATAATGGTTCTCTCTCTCTCTCTCTCTCCACCCCCCTCCGTGTGTGTGTGTGTGTGTGTGTGTGTGTGTGTGCATCACATCTTCTTTATTCATTTATTTGTCTATGGACACCTAGGTTGTTTCTATGATTAAGACTTTTTAAATTCATGATATTCCTTCTCTTACTCACTTGGACTTAACGAAGCAACCCAGCAGCTCAGAATCTAGTATAAGGTCTAGTCTACCTGACATCAAACTTATGGATTTCTATCTAATTTATTCCCTGTCCTCTGCAGGAAGAGATTAAAGAACACATGCAACTGAGTTATTCCTCCCTCTCAGAATACATGACACCCAATTAAAAAGATATTCAATAGATCATTTCAGTGCTAAAGTTGTAATTGTGTTTCAGACTGATGCATATACCCAGTTGAGATTTTATTTACACACACACACACATATACATGCATACATACATACATACATACATACGTATGCATAGGAGTATATATGAACAAATCAGTCAAATCCCAGTCTGCCAACTCCTACTGCAGTTTCATCTCCACTAAATCATATTTCATTGTATGAATTATAATGTTGAATTATGAAAATCATTAATTCTCATTCTTAAATGATAAAAATATATTTAGCTTCTTCAAAAATAATTTTAGTATGGTTATCTAGACAAACTTAAAATTGTTAGTTTTCCAAGCTGGACATCAAGGCAGAAACTCAATTATACATTTTTAAACTTCTGTCCCTTTTCTCCTCTGGCTTCTTATCTAAAATGGCTTTTCCCTGCAAGCCTGCATTTACATCACCTCATCTGAGACTTTTCCTGACTCACTTCTAAAGAAGATCTTGTTTAGCCTTCTACACACACTTAGGTACTTATTCATAGCATGTAGCGCATAATCATTAATTTATGTACTTGTCTACTTCCCATTTTCAGATTGTTATACCTCTGGGATAGGCTAGGTCTTATTCATTTTTAGTTTGCCCAACACATAAATACAGTGTTTGGGGCTGTTTGCTTCACTTATTTAACTGAATCTAATGCAAAAAAATATATATATATAGCTCAAGTGTACTATGAGAAGAATATCACAATTTAGAGGAAGAAAATACATATTCCCTTAGTATTTGTAAAGCAAGGGTATTTTTAATAAAAATGTCAAATAATCTTTTTAAAAGTTCAGTTGAGAGAGATTAACACTTGCAAGAGAAACCAAGAGTTGTTAAGTGTTTGCGTTTACTTTCTGTCATATAAATAGGAAAATTAACCAGCTATAAGAAAATTTCTTCAATGTTTTCATGTGATGCATAATCATCAATGTAGAGAAAGTGAAATATATTTATTGTCTGTTATCACGGGATATTTTATAGTGATTGTTAGGAAATTTTATGGAAGCAGAAAACTGTCAGACAGGACATTTTATGCTCTTTGTCTTTCTGTGGTTGTCAATTTGGACAGTGATAATATGAAAAAAGAAAAAAGAAAAAAATGAAACAAATAAATATGAAAAAGATTAGTTAAAAAGGAAGTCAAAGGACTATTTTATGGCCTTCTGAAAAAAATGAGTTGTTCTTTCAAATGTACTATTTCAAGTTTATTATATGTTAACATCTATATGAAACACTGTGTAATCTATTCTAGGGCCACATAGAATAGTTCATCTGTTTCTTATATATTGTCATGCTACATAGTTTAGAAATTTATTCCCACTGGCTGTAACCTTTGTCAGCTAGATTCAGTAAATGCTTAACAGGCATAGGCCAGGACCATGTGTGTTTTGCTTTAAGTGTAAATAATCTACACTGAGACAGACAGCCCCTGAGAATATTCCTCCCATATGTCAATATCATGGTTCTTTTTCAGCATGCCTAATACATCATGTCATCAGTCTGGTCACAGTGAGACAATGGCATTGAGCACCAAGTATTGAAAGTATTGCTCTAAAATTTCTCTTAGGATTTAATACTACATACTTTCTAGCTATTAAAATTCTGTGCCAGGATTACTGTCTCTAATAAAGCCACCTCAGGAACCCCAGTTCAACAGACGGCCAACAAGAAGGAAGAAATTTCCATACTGTCCTGTGCATATTTGTAGGAGTCTGTGAGATTGGAAAGTGAGCTGACATATGAATCATTCCACAGCTTATAAATTTTATCTGTGTTTTCACAACATAACATGATCTTGAAGAGGCATTCTTTTTAGTTCTCAGTCATCAAAACATTTTTTTTATTTTTTACTTTATTGTCTTCACACCTCTATGGTGACTAATTCTTCTAAGTAAACTGAGGGGAAGACCACTGGCTTCTGTTCTCTGCATAGTGTACAACTTAATTTATCATGCCTCCTAGGAATTCTTTAATGGAAACAGGGAAACTATGCTGTTATTATAATAGTTTCTAGCAGACTAGAAATATCCTCTATTCCACAGACTGATCAGGACCAAGAAAAAACAGAATTCTTATAATTCATCTTTTCTAAAACTGGTGATTGTATAATACCATATAATAGATTATTAAGCATTTAGAAGGCTATAAGAAAGAAAATGTCTAAATATGAATTAGGAGTAGATACAAAGGGACATTCTTGTTTAATAGCACTTTTTATCATAGATTTTAGGCAATGCTTTCTTATAAAACACTGAAATATCCATAGCTTTCTTAATATATAATTTAGTGAATTAACTCACTGGTTTTTTATCTCTAAGAGTTATTTTTTAAACTGACTTGACAAGTAGTGAACTAATTATACAATACTGAAATTACAACTGGAAATAGGTTAGTTTTCCACAAACAAAGCACCACATGTCACCCAATTATTTCAAAGGTATTTGCTCAGCATTTATTTTGTTTTTAATGAACACATGAATTACATTACTTGAAACAAAGCATGCTTTCAGCTCTCAATGAAACAAACAACAATGTAGTTCCATTTTCTGAATCAGGAATAGTTTTTAAATTGGAAATCCATGAAGAATATGTAAGATTTCTCAGCTAAATTGGCATGAATTTTCCCTAAAATAATATTATTTGAATCATTGAGAGTAAGTTCTGAAGCAACTTTGTTGGCTTAAATAGATAGAAAGTTGTTTATTTTAGAGTTTAA
>PVKE010010782.1:0-17343 GCA_004027555.1 Craseonycteris thonglongyai
GAATGGAATTACCATATGACCCAGCCATCCCTCTACTGGGCATCTACCCAAAAAACCTGAAAACCTTAATCTTTAAAGATGTTTGTACCCGCATGTTCATCGCAGCACTGATCAGTTGTTTGATGATAACATCATTGAACATTTCAGAAAAGTGCAGAAAGGTTGCCAACATCAGACCACTTTGAAACATTGGTTCTCAAAAGCAAACACATCCAGTGACCCCAAGCCCTCTACAAGTGGTACCATAGCAAAGGGCATCAAAAGACAAAGAATTCAGACACCTGAAGTTATCGTGGAAGATGATTCTTCTTCCTCTTCCATCTCTTAAAGTATCCACATGTGTCATCATCATCATTTAAGAAAATATTTTAATTAAATATTATTACTTGTTAATATTTTACCTTAAGATTAGTAAAATTAATATTTTACTTTAAATCCAGTGTATTTACAATAAAATCATTTTGAAAATGTGAGTTCATGGCACTCAGGAACAGATTAATCCTGTTTCTATTTAAATGGGGAAAAACTTGTCTTGGAACTTGAATGTTTTGGAACTCGAACAGGGCTCTGGGATGGATTAAGTTCGAATTCCAAGGCATTACTGTATTTAAAATCTTACTTCATCATTTATGCCTGTATGACCTTGTGCACATTGTTCAATCTCTTTGAATCTAAGTTTCTTTATCTGTAAAATGGTGATAATTTTTCCTTGTAAGAATTATGATATATTAAAGTGCAGTGACTGTCATATTCTACCTCAACAAATTGCATTGGTTGCAGTGCTAGTGTTAGTCTTTGATGCTGCTGATGTCATTGATATTATTGTCTTTCCTGAAGACTGGATGTGAAATTGTGAAAACTTAATGAGACTAATAAAATGAAAAAAGCTTTTAGTGAGCATGTAGATAGGAGGAGGTACTATATGAATTTCTTTTCTATAGACAGCCAATTCTACTGGTAATAATGTAGAGCTGCATGCACACATTGCTTATCACCTATTCATCTTTAAAAATTTATTTATATGCTTTATCTTCAGTAGTCTTATCTTTGTGCATGAAAAGCAATAAATACAGATTTATATGTGCACATGTCTGCTACATTTTACATGTGCATGAACATCAAAGGGAGGAATACCAACAAGGGTCTTGGTAGGAGTCTGGATTATAATCCTAAAAAAAAAACCAATTCATTATTTTCACAATAGGCATTCTGGTACATTGGTTATGAGCTTTTAACTTTGTATAGGACAAATGTGGGTTGTAATTCTGGCTTTACTACTTACAGGTCATGAAACCTCACTTGTAACATCAATAAAATGAGAAAAGGGACAAAAAAGTTGTGAGGATAAAATGAGTTAATTATACCCATTTGACAGCCAAGGAGAAAAACAGAAAATCTCTCAAGTGTTTTATTGATATACGTTATTAAAATTTTTTTCTACAAGGCATATTTGATTCCATAAAATTTTCTAAATATTTTGATCATCAGGAAAATATTTGAATATGGGCACAAAATTTTGTTGGGCACAATGAATAAGTTTTGGAGGTAATCTCAGAATCACTGTGTGAGAGAGGCACAATGCCATGCTCTAAAAATGATCCCAGTGGGGACTGAGCTAACGATCATCTGACTCTCCTTGATCACTTTCTTCATTTTAGATTTTCATGTCGCCATTTACTCGAAGTTTAATTTCTCTTCTTAGGCAGGTCCTATCAGCTGATTGCAAAAGGGTAATGAGAATCTAGGGTGTCTGCTCAGACCCGGTGGATAGAATGTGGTGTTCATGGGACACAGAGCTCCAGGAAAATCAAAGGCATATTGTGCATATACCCAGCTCGTACTGCTAGGAGCTTTTCACCTTTTGCAGCCCTTGCACGAAATAGGTATTCCATAGGTATATGTCATAATACACACTCGAGAAACTGTGGAAGTCTCATAACAATATAATAATAAAAGCAAACATGTGTTTGCTTTTACGTATATATTATAGTCACTGGGCTAAACACTCTTGTGACCTTCCCAATTACCACATTAAATTGGTACTGTTATTTGCCTCATTATTACAGATGAAGACATTAAGACTTAATAAGTTAAATAACTGCTTAAAGTTGCACAGATCACTGATATTTTGATGCAGGCCTATCTGACTCCAGAAAGTAGATTTTTAACTTTCAGTCTATAGCACCTCATTTCTCACAAGGTCTTCCTGTCCATTAAGTAACTGGCCATAACCATCATCAAATCTTACAAACAGCTGCTATTCTAATCCTGAACAAATGTATTATAAAGTCAAAGCTGCTCAACATGTTACAGTCTAGGCATTGCCTCAACCCTGAACAGTTAAGACATTCCTAAACCACCTTTAAAATTACAGAAAGCCCTCACAGTCTTACTTACAGTTCACTTTTTAGTCCTATCTCTCTACTAGGCCTTCACACTTTTGTTCCCAGTCTCATCTTTAATTTCACAAACTGAGCTTTCTTTTATTCCTTTCAGAACTCTGCAAAGTCCTTCCTGCTGGCCAAAGACACTTGCCACCTTTTTTCATTCATCAGCACCCAGGTGTTCTGATTAGCTGACCCTGTACCCTGAGCCCGGATAGCCAGCCACCTGACTGTGGAAACAGTGATTTCCTCCAATAACCAAGTCTTGGGGATATTTGCCCCTGTCGTTAGGAATATACTTCTTCTCAATTACGTTTCCCAAGCTTTTAGACCTTTTGAAAATGGCACATCTGTGAAAGAAAAAAAGAGTAAAAAGTGGCTAGTACATTCAAACCCATAAGAGACCATGAACTTTAAAAGTACTAATCTAAGTAAGCATCAGGTTAGTTACATAGATCATGGGGTTTAGCATCAGTCTGTTTTCTAAGCATCTGAGTCCAGGCTGCACAATCACTGTTATACATCTTCCACAATCAATATTAAAGATCCTAACCCAGAAACTGTGGGGAGTGAAAACATTTGAAGCTTATTCACATTTTCTTTATAGTTTATTCATTGTTCATCTTGTGTGCCTGTCATCCTCAAAGCTACCGAGTTCTTTATAGATGACATCTGCAGACCAATGATCACTTTGAGCCACCAGTCTAAAAGTAGCCTAGAAAAAGAGGACAAGAGAAGATAGAGCATTAGCTTATCTTCTTACATGCAGGAAGCCAGATCTTCATTGCATGTATGTGAGTTTGAACATTTACCATTGATACTGAATTGAGCCTTTCATGAGGGAGAATAAAAAATAAAAACACAACAGAAAAAGTATCTTTTAAAGTGATCTTTTAAATTTTATTATACTGAGTGATTTCTTTATCATCTAGAAAAATCTCCTGAAGGAGATATTTAACAATATATATTGATATACTATTTTAAAACTGTTTTGACTGCTCTTCTAATTCTCCCACATCCAATGGCTGACAAGACAGGGCATATAACCCTTATATTACAAGTGAGGAAGAAAAGGACACAGGGAAGTTGAATGATTTATTTTAGACCATTGAACTTTTAAGACTCTTTATCTTTTAATTTCTAGCATTCTCCTAATGTCTCTCTGTGTTGTCTTATATATATATCCTTAGTCACCAGAACTTGAGCCTCAAAATTCCAGTCTTTATTAGGAAAAAAATAAGCCACTTGGCAATGTATCTTACATTGTGGAAAATCAGTCTCCCTTAGTGGAAAGATTATTTTGCCAATCTTTCCCTCTGCTTCTTTCTTGCAAAAGTTTGTTCACAATTGCAATTGCCCTTTTATATATATAAAGATACATGGCTTAGAAGCCCGAGGGTGTAAAGAATAAGATCATTCCCACTGGGTTTTGGTCTCCTTCCAGCCCTGACAAGGATATCATTGACAGTGTCATGATTACAATTTGCCTGGAAAGGTCTCACCTCTTTTTCTACTCTCCAGGACTCCTTAATCTTGCAAGCTCCTATCTGAAATGCCTCTGCTTGTCTATGCCTTTTCAAAAAGCCTAGGTGCTTATCTCAGATATACCATTACAAGCTCCTCATCTTTTCTACCTTTGTCACTGATACCAGCTCCTGCTGTCAGGGTTGATTGTCAAGATTATAATCTTTTTGATATATATTTGCCACTACTTTCTGAATGAAAGTTTGAATGCTAGCCTTGAAGGATATTTTATTATGAACTGTATTTGTCATCTGTGCTTCTTTTCAGGAACATAGAGGCAGCATATTGATGTTTACTATAAATGCTCTAATCCCAACAGGATTTGCATAATATAATAAATGTCACTGTCATCACCTTAGACTAAATTTATATTATACTATGATAATTGTCTCCTAACTGTTCTTTCTGCCACTTTTTAAAGAATGATTCTCAATATTGGCAAATAGCACTATCTTTTTGTAATGAAAATCTCGTGCTGTTCTCTTGTTTAAATTAACCTTTTTGAATCTTCCAGTGGACTTCAGGATTAGAGTTTACATGCTATAGAATAATCTTCCAAGCCTTCCACCATGTAGTCCCTGTTTATCTTTCAATCTCATGCCTCTCCTTGCAGTCTGTCTTTCATCTATTTTTCTCACAGTCCCCTAAACATTCTGGGCTCTCTCTTGATTCTAGGGTTTTGCACATGCCATCTGACTGTTTAGGATGCCAGTTTTGGTATTTGTTTTTGTGCTTTTTTTCTGCCCGCCCATTGTTTCTTTGTACTGTAGGGTTTAACCAGATAACATCACCTTCGACCACACACACATGAGCGTCTTGGAAAATTCCTTGCCTGGGCTCCAACACCACCACAATTACCTGATAATTTCCTTGTAGTTTTAGGACAGGGGCTCTATGTTATTTATGTCTATGTCCTAGTGCCTGGAACAAAATGGGCACTCAGCAATGATTATTGAATGAATTATTGAGTTCTATGATTAGTATATGAGTAAGCCTAGTGCCTCTCATCTGTAAACACATCTGGTCAGAGATTGGGTTTTTTGGTCTACTAATGTTTGGGCAGGATACCACTAAACTAAGAGTCAGACGTCCAGTTTCTATTACTGGATGTCCAAGCTATTGTCTGAACTTCTATGTCATGCATATATTTTAAATATATATATTTATTGAATTTCTTTTAGAGGCTGACACAGTTTTAGATGCTGAGAATGCAGTGGTGTGCAAATCAGGTAGAGCCCCCTTCTCATGGCATTCACATTGCATTTGAGGAGACAAAGAACAAATGGGTAGACATAGAGTATGTATCAAGTTATTGTAAGAGTTATAAAAAGTGAAACAGGATAGAGAGATTAAAGAAGCAAGAAAGCACAATTTTAAATAGAATAGTCAGGGGAGGCACTTATAATAAAGTGATTTTGATCGGAGACCTAAAGGAAATGAGTTCATGAGTGATTAAAGATTAGGTTGACACCGGGACTATAGACAACATCTCTAATTTCTATTATTTTAACAATTATAATTATATCCATGTTATATACCTTAGTATTTACTTGAGTTGCCAGTTTAGAACATTTAGGTTCAACATAAAACCCTGAGCATTAATTATCTTGAATGTGCTTTACTTTTTTTTTTAGAATTCAGAAGGCATTATTGCTTTTTCAGAGTCTCACAGCCACTTGTAACTGCATCAGTTATCACTGTGTTGCAGAACTGGGGAAATATCACTTAATAGAATTCTGGGTAACAGAGAATATCTTGCATTTATAGTCACCTTGTCTTTTGCTTCATTCTTCCCTTTGTTCTGCATAACTTATCATTGATCCATCCATCCATCTGTCCACCCACCTACCCATCAACCTGTCCATCAATTCACCCTCCCACCCACCCTTCACTTATTCATCAAGCATGGGAGATACCAAAATCTTATAGTTTTCTCTCTTCTTTATTTGGGGACACATATATAAAATATCTTCTGACCCAGAGGGCAGTTTCCCAGTGCAGGTTGCATTAAGCAGACCCTGGAGATAAGCAGGTCCAGAGCTATAAAAAGCAGGAAAAAAAATATGAAAAGGAGTTGGGGCATTGTATCCAGAAAACAATTTTAATCATAATTCTGAAGTAAACCTAGAGTTGAAATGATTAATGGTGTGCTATCAGATCTGAAAATGAGTACGTAGGGAAAGTTAGGTGTGGTGTACAGCCTGAATCAGGAAACGTAACTTAAAAATAATTCCTTATGAGAGGTAGTAACTTTTATGTTATGAGAATTAATGTAACAGGAACAATACTTATAGTAAAAGGTACTATACAATACCAAAATAAAACATAAAGCAATGAAGACCCGGAAGTGCTGTTTTTCATTCTTTTTTTTTTACTTCCTCTTTTCCTAATTTTTCTTTCTTTTCTGAGTCTATCCCACACAGTGTAAGCTTCAGAATAAAACATTTTTTAAATATAAATTTGAACTTTAATATAAATTAACCTTTTCTTTTTTAGTTTAACTTGATTTCATAAATTATGCATCTATTTTTATTTTCAGAAGAAACATATTTTCCAGAAGTTCATTCTTGACATCTTCCATTGAGCAGAAAACATTGCTTTACATCAGAGGTGTCAAACTCAATTAAAACAAGGAACATTTGGTGCACCAGGCAAGATTCACGCGGGCCACATCACATTTACAAACTTCGCCAGAACTGAGTCAGCGCGTTTATACACGCCCACAGGCCCCCAGGAAAGGCACTGGGCCACGTGTATACTCATCTCTAGTAGTTAAAGGATTAACGAGGAATTGTGTGTATGGTATTGTCTCCATCTCCCCAAGAGCTATTTTTTTCATAACAATTTTTCTATTTTCATTTTATTTTAGAGCATCGTGGGCCACAAAAAATTACCTCGGGGGCCCCGCGGGCCGCCAGTTTGACACCCCTGCTCTACATGATACTTTAAGTTCAACCTTCAACATAGCAACATGGATAAGCACAATGAATATAACATAAAAAATTAGAAAAATGATTCATTTTTTTTATTCTTTGCTACTTTAGTAGAACAGGAAAGTAATGACTTGGGTTTATGTGTAGAAGTTCAGTATTAAAGCCAATGAAGCAGAATGAAGCCAAACTATCAGATGAAGAGGAACATGGCTACTACAGGAATACACTTTCCCTGCCAGAGATAGAGGACCCAGATACTCACACTTCCTTCTCTGTTAGACTCTTTGATACTTGGAGCAGTGGAGCAGCTGTATCTGGAGATATCAAATAGGTATATTTGATAGGGAGAGCATAGGGTAAGATGACTTCACACTCTTAGGAAAATCAGTTGTAATCAATGGAGCTGAGAAGACTCATTACGTGAGATGCTCTTTATAGGATGTTGGTCTTCCTGAGGGAATTCTCTGCCAGATCATATGGACTTTTACCCTGCTAGGGCAGATTCTGTGTCTTGAAATTGATTTTTCATTCCAAAATGGGTTAATCTTTCCCTCCTATCTTTGAAAGGGATGTTTCCCATAACTATGACAGAGGTAAAAAAACACACAGTCAACTCTACAACCTGTCTTTGAATTAAAGGAGGAATAGATGTGCTTTGCTGATGAACCCTAAGACTAATTACTGAAGAGTAAGCCCCAATAAATTCTGGAGTTCCTTAAGCTTTGCCTGTAGACCACAATCTAATAATGTGGATATACTAACCAAAGAACTGAAGTGTCAATCACTCTGAAAGAAAAGAAGGTGCTCCCTAGTACATTGTGCTATGTTATTGGGGCCTTGACACACCCTCCACTCTTGCACTCAAGACACTCCTGCCAGGTGGTATCCCTGAGCCCCAAGTTTCATCTCAACACTGTGGAATGGCATTTCTGAACTCAGTTGCCCTCATCTCAAACACTCTAATAATTCTATTTAGCTCGCAATGTGTTGAATAGATTGATACCTGCATAAGCATAACTATAGTTACTTGTTATATAATATTTATAAATCTAATTCCATGTTGGCTACTAAGTTACTCAAGGAGAGGAACATTCATCATTAAATTTCCATCACCTGGTACATTTTTAAATGAAATAAATGCTTCTTAAAGTGAAAGGGAAGGGATTATCATTACAATTACTCTTCTCCTCATGAATAATGTGCTCCTGTACCCTCAAGTCTCTGCTGGTCCTAGAACCTGCTATATTATTCTATTTTGTCTACAGGAAGTTGACTCTCTGTCATTCCCATGCTCTGTACTGTCCACTGTGGTAGCCAATAGCCACATGTACAAATGAGAAACAAAATTTCTAATTCTAATTAACTTAAATTTTAAAACTGACTCAAAATTTGGTTATAGAAAAATTTTAAGTGTGGTTGGGACAACATGGACTGTGAATCTACTTTATCTCTAAATTTTATAAAATCAATACAGATAAAATATTTTTCAAAAAAATTTAGTATTCAAATTGAGATATTCTTTTTTTTAAGTAATTTTTTTTTAATTTTTTTTTTTTAGTTTATTTATTTTTTATTTTTGACAGAGAGAGAGATACAGAGATAGAGAGAGAACTGAACTGGGGGAGAAATTGAGATATTCTAAAATGTAAATATATACTAGACTTTAAAGATTTAATACAAAAAAAAGAATGTAAAAGTCTTAATGATTTTTCTAGTGATCACATGTTGAGACGATAATAGCTTGGATACCTTAGGTTAAATAAAATGTATTATTAAAATTAATTTCACCAGTTCTTTTTTACATTTTTTAAAACATTTTTTAAATGTGGCTGCTAGAAAATGTTAAATTGCATATGTGTCTTGCATTATATATCTATTGGACTGTGCTGCTTGAGAGAATCCCCCCTTGAAGTCCAGTTATGCCCACACTTTGATTAATATGCTGAGCTTAAACTCAATTTAAGATGATAATGATGATCATAACTACAAAAATATAGTATCTTAGTCTTGCTACTTAGAGGAAACATTAGTGTTTACAAAACATTCTTACATAAAACATTGTACTAAACCCTATAAATAACTGTGATGTGCTATAAGATTCATGAAAACTCAGAGAAACAATGTGACTTCCCTGAGCTATTCCACTGCATCACTGGCAGGACTAAGATGGGAAGCCACAAGACCTGATTCTGCAGGGCTTTTCCTACCTGCTTCACTGGCTTCCCTTTCATTATACTGTCTGTGGGCTCACCTAAAATACATCATTTTGATTCTAGTACTATATTAAATATAATTACATTCATAAATTCTATTAAACTCAGTAGTTATTTTCTGTAGAAGAGAACTGTTGGGTAAGATTCACTGGTAATCCTTTGTTAGGCCATTTTTTGACGATATTTTCCCCCCACAAAACTACAACCAGTAAGTTTAGAATTCTGCCAATAAAATTTTCCACTCAGATACTGTCAGAGTACCTAAAATAATAGAGACCTAAGACTTTCTTCAGATAACCACACGTGTTAATTGACCACAGCATATTTGTCTGCTAGTAAATTATTGTTTGTGTTATAGAATTTATTCTGATACTTGTTTATATGACTTGTTAATGTGTGCACTTTTTTGAGAGACGGTACAACAAAATTGAGCTTTCTGGAGAGAATTTTTACATTATCTCTAGCAATAATTTAATGACCAGATTGGGTCATAGTCATTTCATGGTAAGAATGAAAAAGGAAAAGAATTACTATAAAGTAGGACAACAGAAGATAAAAACAGGTTCCTTTAACTTGTGCCCATGTTTTGGGAGCTTTTATCAGCTTATTTAATTTCACAGAAAGATAGCCTCACTGTATAAGTAGAGGCCCAGACCAGCAAGTGGAAAGATGGACTCAATTCTGAATCTATGGCTATGGCTTTACCTCTTTATTTTTTTCTTGTACCCAAAATGTTACAGTTTCAGATTAACGAAAATAAGCACGAGCCTTTGGATCAGAAATGGATCCAAATTACAGGCATAATACTTAAGATCACACAATCCTCAAGATTTAAAAATATTCATAATACTCAATACTTAAATTACAGGGACAATATTCAATCCCTACCCAAAAACATTGTACATTTGTTCATTCATTCACTTATTTATTCATTCAACAATTGACTGCTGATTTACAAGCCCTGTGTTAAATGCTAGGATGTTGTGAAGATTAATGAGATGCATCTATGAAACTACTTTATAAAACAAAAAATGCATAAGTCTGTGGTGATATGAAGAAATAATGTTACATGTCCTAGCTACAAAGATTAAAGCAAGACATTCATCACTCACTTGGTTACCCAGACCAGAATTTAATGTCAATTTAGGACACTCCCCCTTCATCCTCCTCATGTCATGTCTAACTGTTTAACATCCAAAGATTTCTCTCCACCCTCATTGCTATTATTTGATTAAGTCACTGTCCATCTTAATAGACTTTATTTTTTATAGCAGTTTTAGGGTCAAAGAAAAATTTAACAGAAGATACAAAGATTTCCCATATACCCTCTGTCCCCACATATGCAAAACCTCTCCTGTTGCTAACATCTTCCATCAGAGTGGTACATTTCTACAATTAAGGAACCAAGGTTTATAGCTTTCATTTCAGTTTACTCTTGGTATTATACATTGTATGAGTTTGGACAAATGCATAATGACATGTAACCACCATTATAGTACCATACAAAATAGTTTCATTGCCCTAAAAATCCTCTGTGCCCTGCTTATTTATCACCCCCACCAACACTCACCATGTCATGTAGTTGGAATTATACAATACGCAGCCTTTTCAGATCAACTTCTTTCACTTAGTAAAATGCATTTAACTGTATTCCATGTGTTCTCATAGCTTTATAGCTCAAAATCTGTTTAGCACTAAATCATATTTCTTTGTCTGTATATATCATAGTTTTTAGTTTGCTTGTTTTGTTGTTGTTTATCCACTTACTGAAGGACATCTTGGTTACTTCCAGGCCAGGTTTGGGCAATTATGAATAAAGCGTCTTTAAACATCTGTGTGCAGGTTTTCTATTGATGTAAATTTTCAACTCCTTTGGGTAAAGGAGTGCAGTTGCTGACTCATATGGTGAGAGTATGTTAAGTTTTGTAAGAAACTTCCAAGCTCTTCAAAACTGATGGTACCATCTTGCATGCCCACCTGCAATGAATGAGAATTCCTATTGCCAGCAATATGTATTGTCAATGTTTTGGATTTTGGCCATTTTAATGGGTGTATGGTGGTAGTTTGTTGTTTTAGTATGTTTCCCTGATGACATATAATGTGACACATTTCCAATCTGTATATCCTCTTTGATGATGTATCTGTAAGAGTCTTTGGCCTATTTTCTAATTGGGTTATTTTCTTATTGTTATGCTTTAAGAGTTCTTTGAGGGGAAGCAGGGATTGCTCAGTGGGTTAAGCGCTCACTTTGCAGCGCCGGGGACCGAGGATCGAATCCTGGCCCCGGCCCATGCGGAACCATATGCTGAACTGGGGAGTTCCCCCAGTTCAGTTCTTTCTCTGTCTCTGTCTCTGTCTCTGTATCTCTCTCTCTGTCAAAAAAAATTTAAATAAATAAATAAATAAAGAGTTCTTTGAATATTCTGTACAGCAGTGCTTTATTAGATGTAGCTTTTACAAATATTTTTCTCCTTGACCTATCTTGAATGATGATTTCTACACTAGCTCTTTGACCCCAACCTCAACCTGTTATTCACACTGCTGTCAGACCCAGAATCCCACAATGTAGACTCTTAGATGACTACCTGCCCCTCTAGCTGCTTCCCACTCCTCCCCCACAACTCTGCACTCTGGATATGCTTAACTACTTACAATTTCCCAAACAAACCAGCTGATTGATGTCTCCATGCCCCTGATCATGTTTCTGCCTGTATTTCAGGTATCCTTTCCCCACTCTTTCATTTAATGAGCTCTCCCTGATCTTTGAAAAGTCATCTCATCAGCCTCTTCTTTTAGCTTGTTTTTTTTTTTTAACCACTCACTAGAATTTGGATTAAATTGACCAATTCCTCATACTTCTATCTTCTTTCTTAATAAACATAATATATGATGCTACTGTAGTACTCCTAATATAGAATTGCACTTATTTGTTTACATAGGAGCCTGTCTCTACTAAACTATATACTACTGGGAATTGAGGGCTATGTTTTATTCATCCTCAATGCCTGGCACACAGCAAAAACTCAGCACATGTTTTGCTAAGAAAATGAATAACAATCATTTGATTCTTTTTTTTCTTTTTTTTTAAGATTTATTCGTATTGTTTTTTGACAGAGAGAGAGAGAGAGAGAGAGAGAGAGAGAGAGAGAGAGAGAGAGACAGAGAGAGAGAGAGAGACAGAGAGTAGAGGGAAGTCCCAGAACAGCCTCCATAGTCATACATTATTAGCTTTAGACATAGTTTTGTTCCACACAGGTGGGCTCAGGGCCACTCAGGGCAGGAACTGGGCCAGGGGCCTTCCACATGGGAAGCACACCCTGGTTCAGTACAGTGGTTCTCGTGGCCTAAAGCCAGGACTCAATCCTTGCACCTCGTGGCTGCAAAGCAAGTGCTTAGCATGCTGAGCCATCCTGACATCCCCTGATTATTTCTTATAATCTTTCCAGTAGTATACCTAGTTTCTTCCTCAGAAGTACTTGCTAATTTAGTATTTTTTCTGTGCTCATACATTTATTCATGACCTCATTATATTAAAATATAAGCAATTCTCTCAATGGATATTAAGGTTTTAGGCTTCAAGACCTTGACTCATCCAAGTTCACAGCTGAACTATTTCAGGGTCTGGTCAATCATGCTACCCTGTATTAAGGGCTAGGAGAGAAAAGGCTTGTGGGAGCTCTTTGTTACCTATGGATCTAAAAACAGTGAGTACGCTGAAATGTAGGTCATCCTTTAAAGTAAAATCTAAAATGTTCCTCACCCATTTTATATACCACAGGCCTTGCCAAATTTGTCTCTTTCCAACAGAAGTTCTCAAAAGCCTCCCTGCCCACCACTCTAACACACTTCTAGGAGTGCAGGTTTTTTTTGAGGAATCTGAGGTTGCAAATTACATCCACTTTTACCACCTCCTCTTGATTACCATCCTTCCTGGTAGAAGCAGTATGGATAGGCTACTTCATTTCCTATGAAATGTCTAAGTGCTTAGAAATGAGAAGCAGTGCTTTTTAAGAGAAAAAAATGGGAGTGAGCTTTCTCTTAGTAAGTTCACTTGAAATTCCCCCACTCTATGTGGGCTGAAGCTGGCACACAGCAATGCCAGCATTTGCTCTGCTCCTAGCATGTAATTAAATGCTTTGTGAACCATTTGGGGACATGCCGTTATGTAAAAAACATCATAAAAATGAAGGTTGCCTTTGCTCTGTAAGGCATCTTTTTTTTTTTTTTTTTTTTACATTTATTTATTTCTTTAGGTATATATTGGTCCTCCAAGAAGACTGAATTAGACATTTTGATAGGGAGATTTTATATTTTGAATTAGAGACCTCTAATAAATAATTTTGAAATACCAGCAGTGAAGGAGGCACCTTTAATTTTACAAGTGGAGCAAAGACTGTTTCATCTCCTGCCTCTCATTTCTATTCTCTAGTGTTAGCTGGTAAGTCAGTAAGGAGATGCAGTTCTGAGTTAATATAATCTCCAGCCAACTCCACCTTTCCCAGCTCCTCTCTGTTTACTTCTCTCCTGAGTCAATTATGGCAAATCAGAGGCTCTGTAAGGAGCTCTGTCTTTATCATGTGATAAGCTTTGGGTTGGATTTTACAGCCTATGGACCTGGTGTCCAGTGTCATGGATAAGCTCTTGGTTGTGTTCAAGAAGCTTATGAGCCACCGTATTCTCTGCCCAAACCCCTGCACCATGTCAGCACTTTTATTTCCAGAAGAAAAAGCAGGTCCCTTGGTTTCTTTGCCTCTTTCATCTAATTTACAACCTGAATTGCTATGAAACCTGCCTAACTCCTCCCAGTTTATTGTTATCCTCTCCTTAGTGTCCTTTAAATTCCTCTTCAAGACCCTGAGATTAATTGCATCATCCTGAGATAACCACTTACTGGGTAGTATTAGTTGCTCACCACGTGCTCTTCCTCATTGGCCACATTCTCCCTCACAGGCCAGCTATGACATTCTTCTTCTCACTCCACAGGCATAGAGTAGTGAACTGAGAAAACCACACCAGAGCTTACACACTGACAGGACTCAGTCTCACAAAGCTGGGCCCTGTCTCCTTCAATTACACTTTCCTCCCTCTCCTCACTGTTTTTCTTGCAGTGGACTAAGTATGCCATACAGTGAGGCCACTCCAGTTATGACAGGTGCCAGCTTAAAGTAGTCATCTACTTTTGTTCCTGGGAAAATATTAATATTATATATTCTCTTTTACATGTCACTTTTATCTTTGATATTAAAAATGCTACCTAAATTGTCTTCAAATTTGCAAACCTGAGCAGATTTATAACTAGGCTGAAAAAATATTTTTTATTCTACTCATTATTTATTATTTTGTTGCTCATTTCTGTGAGAAGATAACTTCAGGTAGATACACACACACACACTTAAAGCATTTGGTAAATTCTTTTAATACATATATTTATTTATATATAATACACATAAATATAACATTTATGTATATATAGATATATATGAACTTTCATTTTTAGAACAATCATAGAGGCAGAGCATAAGAGCATTAATATTAATACTTCATCTTGAATATATTACAATATACTTTTAAGCAAATTTAAATACTTCCTCAATCAAAGAACTATAAGATTAAAAGCCTCACTACAGTATACATGAAATATAATTTACATCCAACAATATTTCAGTAATGCACAGAAAAAATAAGCAAAGGAACCGGCCTCTGTTTTGCCACTGGAGGGACAGACAAAATTTGTAGCAATTATGCTCTTTGCATCAGTTCAAGCTAGATTACATAATAATATATAATCCCAATAGATTATTTCATATATAAATAATACTCTACTATTCTACTACCTGTTGGATGCAATAGCTACCTGTCTATATAGGAGAGACGTCTCTTCCATTTGCCAGTAATTATATGCCTATTACATTCTGAAAATTTAGGTTGAATGTTTTAAGAAACATTATGTTTCACTTGTTATGCTAGTTAGTGTAATATATATTATGTGACATTTGATTCAGCAAAAAGATGACATTGTCTCATAAACACCCCTGAATTGCAATAAACAAAGGCTTATATTCAACGTCACTATTTAATAACATTCTCCCTAATAAAATGACTATAGTGTTTAGAAATATATTACACACGCACATACAAACACACACACACCTCACATGCTTATAATTGTTTGTTTTTAGACTACAATACTAAGGATGCAAACATTTAACATCTCTGAGTCTTGGTTTCTATGTCTATAATATAGGAGGATAATAATGCCCACATGACTACTGTTAAGATTGAATGAGATAATGTATATAACATCTAATAAATATGTAACACATAACAACCGTTCAATAAATGTTTTCTACATTCCCATTTTTTTATCCATGAAATTTTAGGTGATCTGGACAGCGGTCACCTCTACAAGCAGTACTGTGTCCCAAGAACAAGTCTGATTTGGGGGAAACGTGCCACTGTTTTGATTAGTCATCTAGGTTAATCCTCTAATCTGAATTGATTTAAAACAATCTTGGCTGCTGTCATATTAGCTAAAATGCAATATCGTACTAACATGATAATAATGGCTCCCACTTATTGGTAATTTTACTCTGTGAATTATTTCTATACCTAAGAGCTGCTCTGAAATTTATTCCTCATTTCACATTTTACAAGTGAAAAAAATTTAGACACCATTGGATTAGGAAACATACCTAAGGCCCTACTGTTAGCCAGCTGGTGCCAAAGCTGCTAACTGGCAGTTGTGCTAGCCCTCTAGCTTCTGCCTTCCCAGCACACTGCCTGAACTCTCTTTTGTTTTCTCATTTATTTACCTCAAGAGTCTATGAGACAGGGCCTACGCTACATTTGTACTATTATCTTTACTGCATGATACAGTTCAAGGCACGAGTAGATCCTAAATAATTTCATGAAAGAAGAGAGAACTACTCAGTCAAACTAATCTTGGAATTCAATTCAGTTCAATAAATACCCCTGAAAGTTGATACAATAGGCCTAAAAAATCCTCGTTTTAGGAGAACAACAAACTCAAATACCGAAATGTTGTAGTTGTAGTTTCCTAAAATCAATCTGGGGTTTATTCTCTAAGGAACGAGCAATATGCTAAGGGACCCCATATTTATATTACTAAGGCACTACAGGACTAAATAGAATGAGCTAAGGTGATGCAATATGCTGGAATGTGTACACTTAGATTTTAGTTCTGATGGTCCAAAAAGTGCCCATGGCAGGGGGGTTGTGTGGTAATAGCTGACTTGAACTTTGAAAGGGTGAAAATAATTTCAATATTTGACAATAGAGCAAATGGCGTTTAGATTCGAAGAAGATGTATTAGCAAAATAGAGTAGTTTGTGTGCATAAAGGTTGTATTTAGAAATAATTTAGGCTAAACCAAGGGCCTTCTAGAAATCTGTAAGTGACAAGCCTGCTTCAACGGAACTCAAAGTAACCACAGAAGCTGAGCATTTATACTTAATCTTCAGGAGTCAGAAACAGTGGCCAACTTTTATCAAAAACTTTACCTTTACTTCTGTCCTTGTAAGGAATGATAAAGGAAAGTCAGCTATTATCCTTGACTTCTATAGAAGTAGCTGAATATAAATTAAATGAAATGAGAAGTAAAAGATGAGTCCAAGAAGGAAAGGAGCAAGATCAAAGAAATCCTTCAAGTGTTAATTGCTATAACTGAAAAAAGAGTTAACATGAAGCTGAAAGTAAGAAGATATGCTATAAATAGAATTTGAATGCAAAATATTAGAAGGTCAGTAGATGGGGCTCTAAGAGGTGAAAATTACACATAAATTCAGAATAAGAAATAAAGCTTTGTGATAAGTTCAGAAAAAGATGAGCTAAGATGAATCCAAAACTAGGACATAAATTTTAACATTGTGGGTTAATCCCACAAAAAGTATGGATAAAACCAGCTCTCTGCAGAAGAAATTAGAAAATAAAATGACTCTCAAGATAAAGGAGAAAGAGCAGATAGTTTGTAGAAACCAGCACCTTATCCTAGAAAGGCAGAGCACATAAGAGAAAATGTACAAACTCTGGTATAATGGCTATTGAAATTTGCATACTGTTTGTAGTTGTTATTGATTGTGTGACCTTGGACAAGTCACTTCACCTCTCTGAGCCTCAGTTTCCACATCTGTATATTTTCTCTAATTATACCATCAGAGACAGTTTAGAAGTATGGGTTCCCAAATCAAAATGTATAGGTTAAAATCTTATCTCTACAACTTACCATCTGTGAAACGGGTAACACAATTTACTTGTCTCATTTTCTTTTTT